>VWPU01006708.1:0-81621 GCA_013398955.1 Callaeas wilsoni
CCGCGCCCCGCACCCAGCCCCGCAGCCGCCGCCCGGCCGGCTCCCGCCGGCAGCAGCAAGGATGCTCCCGGGACAGGCCTGTCTCTTGTGCTGGTGCATTCGGGAGAGTCACTCTGCCTGTGGCTGCTGCCAGGGTCCCAGAGGCCTCCTTTCCCTTTCCCTACGGGACTCCAGTGTCCGTAAAATGCTCGGTGTGTTTATCGTCACTGTGCGCTGAAAGTCACGCACAGAGCACCAAACCCCTCGGCCAGGGCCAAACGCCGTCCTGTCCCGAGGCAGGACAAGCTCAGCCCCAAGCCCTTAACCTTCAGCCCTTCCCTGCAGACACGCTCTCTGCCACCGCAGCCTCTTCCCCGCAGCTTCCCCGGTGTGGGGGTGCGACTCCCCGGGAGGAGAGAGGGGATGCTGGGGAGGAGTTCCACCTGCCCTGCGGCTGTCCCTGCGGCTCTGCCGGGGCACGGTGCAGGTGTTTCGGTATCTCTATCCCTGTGCCCGGCCGGCACGTTGGCTGACCTCGGAGCAGAGCTCACACCGGCTTGAGGCGAGGGGTCTGCACTCAGCTGCGCCTTCGCCTTGGATTCCTTAGGCACAGAGCCCCATCACAGCCTCGGCCGCCGGAGGGTCAGGGAGCCACCAACACCGGGGTGGGCTTATTGAGCCCTCCTCGAGATTAAGGCAGCCGGGGCCGGCACGGGCTGAGAGCCGCAGAGGCGGCCGGAGCCACGGCGGGGCGCGGCTGCGGGCGGGCGGCGCTCCCGGCCGGGCTCCCCGGGCCGCCGGCGGCTCAGCGCGGACACCTCTTGCCCTCTGCCGGCAGAGCCGGCCCTAGCAGGGACAGCCGGGGCCTCTCTCACAGCGAGGAGCCCGGCCCCTGCTCGGTCAGGACGAGAGGGCGCTGGGTGGAGGTGCGGGAGGATGCGGCTGCCTGCAGGCGTAGCTGTGAGCAATCCCATCGCCAGAAGAGTAAGAGCAGTGCGGGTACGCCTGGGCTCACATCAGCATCTACCTCCAGCCACATCCTGCACACAGGAGTTAACATCCAGTGTTCAGCCATCACCTTCTGAAACATCCATGTAAAGGTGTTACATGTCAGAATTTATAAACGGTACCTAAAAAGTCAAGCACCACCTATCAGATCTGAGTTATCAGGTGTCTGGAGATAAGGTATGGCAAATATTAGGAATATTAGGAATTTGCCTTAGATCCCAAGCATGAGAAACCATGAGTTATGTCCTGTCACAGCATAATGTGCACGTGGGGGAGGAGAGCTGATGCTGGACACGGCAGAAAAAACTTGGAAACTGAGCATCACTGTAGCAGGACAGAACACACAGTTCAAGTAACATTTCTTACAGAAAGCTATCGTTTGGATGTAGGACATGTAGCAAAACAGTCATGTTTGCCAGTGAAACAGAGCCTCTTTTGAATAAGAGCCTGTTGCCTAAGCAGGAGCCTCAGGCTCGTATTTGCACATGCAAGACAGACTGTCCACGAGTCTGAACACAAACGCCAGTTCCTTGGAGAACTTATCCTAGCCCTTGGAGGACTTGCACCCAGCAGTCAAACCCTGGGTGCTCTGCAGGGTCTCAGGGCTATGTGAGGCTGTTCTCCACTCTTGCAAATCTATTGTCAGCAGCCCCTTCACAACAGCAGCTCTAAAAGCTTCTGATGCAGATAAAGAAACTCTCCAGAGATACATTACTTCATATTAGTCAATATTTATTGCTCAAGCTCTATTTTCTGAGTCGCGTATTTCAGAGCCAAATGCCAGAGACAAGGCAGTCAATGCAAGTCAGGAAAGCCTATACACATTGTAACAGACTGGAGTCTCAGCTACTTAAATAGGCAGCACTCCGCCGGATTACACCAAGCTCCAGTTCTGACAGACATTTGCAAACACAGTAGAAAAAACTGAAGGCAGAGCTAGATCTCAGAGCAAAAACCAGCAGTTTCAAGAAGATGGATATGTATCTTAATAAGATTTTAATAGCTGAGCCCCACAAATCTGCTGTTTGAAATAGAGGGCAGCAGGACATCTAAGCACAGATGTGCGATAAGAATAAAACCCTAATTCTCACTTTACCATGAAAAGGAGAAGGAAAAAAAGTATTTATGAGATGGGACATGAAGAGCTAAGTCAGTAAAGGCTGTGGACTCGCTTAAATTCTAGCAGCATGTGATGGTGTGCTCCAAAGGGAGAGCATGGACACTTCCCTGCCCTGGCTCTAGGGCAGGATCAGTAAGTACGTGAGAGACAGCTTGCAATTCTGATAACTGTGAGTCAGAATAACTGTAAAAAGGACAAACAACAGGACAAGGGGAGCTGCAGTGAGCTTTGGCAAATATGTAAGAAGCTGAAGGCATTCAGTATCCAGGATGCCAGGCAGGACAGCATCTGAAGACCCAAGCCCACCACCTATGGTGGGTTTAACCAGGGAGGGTGAAGGTAGTGATACCTTCAGCTTTCTGCCAGCCCTCCTTGAGGGACTCCCCCCCTTGTGACAGGGACTGCAGATGGGATCACCCATCCATCCCTATCATCGGCAGCCTGGCACTGAAGCACCCAAGGAACAGGTTTGAGCACCCTCTGACTGAGAGGATAATCTCAGGCAGAGGAGGAGGATAGACAGCTTGTTGCCAGTAACACCTCAAGAAGCCAGAAGGGTTCATCTGTAGGAGCACTGTGAGATCAAAGGCAGATCAGGCAGAGGAAAGGATGGGTGGAGAGAGCAGTGTTGGCAGAAAGTGATACCAAGTGCAACAGAAATTCAGATTCCTCACAGTCCAGGCCTCAGAGGCAGCAAGGAGGCAGGGTGGCTGATTTCAGAGAGCTGAGAGTCCTGGAAGGGGGGAGAAGTGTGGCCCCTACATTTTCATAACCACTAGTGCAAGACATTAAAGTTACACAGGACTAAAAGAAAATTAAGAAGCCTCAGAGTGAGAAAGCAGTCCTGATTGTTCTCAAGGCATCTTTTGTAACAAAGAGTATTATATAGCAGAGTAGGTCTTCTCCACAGGTTGCAAGGCAGTAGTGAAACATGAGAGTTAAACACACTGGAGGTGGGGAGCAGGAGAGTGCTGCCCAGAGCCCCAGAGCCAGAGCTGCTGGGTAGCCACCCCAAGCCTTGCCCCCAGCCCCCAGATTCACATCTCTGCACTGCAGAACAGAACTGGTGCTGCCTCCGCCAGGCTGCCATCCTCTTCCTCTGCCATACCCCCAACATGTTGCTCTTCTACTTTTTTGTCTTCAATACCATTACGTGTTTAGGGAGGAATATTTTTCCTTTGCTTTGATAGAAAGAAGTTGAAAAAGGAGGTAGTGAGTGTTGCCACCTGAGACCCAAAAGGAGCTTCAGAGATGAAGTTCAAATGTACCAAAAGTAATGAAGAGACTAAATTACGGCCTTCAGCAAATATAGCAGTCTGCCATAGACTGTGAACAGGCTGGCCAACTGCTTTGTCTCATCTCTGTTGCCTTTGATGCCCATGGCAGTGCCGCGCTGCCTGTGGCTGCTGCAGCCCTGTCTGCCACACCCCCCTCTCCCAGCAGCACATCTATGACCACCTCCTTTTTTAATGAATTCAATCACAACCTAGTTTTCACTTTCATCTTCACTGTCAAGTCCTAATGAAACTAAGTTCTATCAATCTCTCTAAAGACACATTCAGACTGATATTAAGTGTGTCTCTTTAGGTCTGCATGGAGAGCCTGACAGGAAGATCGATAAAGTATAGAATGTCCTTTTCCCTCCTAAGGGCAGATTTTAAACTCATCTTGTTCCAGCCATGGGAATAACTGTAAGGGCTGGTATTAGGAGCCAAATTAAGGGGAACTGCTGCTGAACACTTAGCAACTGAATGGCTATTAGCATGATAGAAATCAGACACAACAATCTGCATTAATTAGTATCCCTGTTGTTAACCCTAGATACACGCATTTCTAAATAAATACGGGTAATATTCATCTGCACTGCATTTCCATGAATAAAGCTGGACTGAAGCTCTGTGCCCAAGGAGGAAGGACCCTGTGAGATGCTGTTTTCAGAGCAGGGCTGGCAGAGGGGGAACTGGCAGCAACTCTGCTCCTGTGCTATGTCCAGCCAGGACCATTTCATTTAACCAAATCTCTTTGCCTTTCCCGAAACCCTCAGGTTAAAACAACATTGGCTAATTCATGACACAAATGCCAACTGAAACACTTCCATTTCCAGTAGCAGGAGGTAACACTTGATTCAGCTCTGAAGAGCCTGGCACAGGATTTCTCTGCTTGTCCACTGGCCGCTCTGCCTGTCCAAATGGTAAGGAGCTGAGAATAACTACCCACCAGCTTCGCTGATCTGCTGGGCACCCATGTACATTTCTGCTCTTCTCGTCTGGTCAGAACCAAAGTTGCTCAAGATCGTCCCTACTGACATGCTCTTCAAGCCTCTCCCCAAAAACCTGAACTTCCCTTTACCCTTGTCACTCACACCTTTTTTCGTTGTATTTACACATGAAGCTAGAAAGTAGCAGCAGCAAAAAGAACTGAGCTGTTTAACAAAGTGAAGTGGAGTGAAAACTGGCCAAAATAGAGAGGAGTCCAAAAAGCTAGCAGGGAAGAAGGATGAGAAATGAGCCACTCGAGTGAAAAGCAGTGAGCAGATCTGAGCACAAACCCTGCAGTGAGAAAAGCTGGTCCTGGCACTCTGCTGAGGGAACAAGGGGTGATGTGCCAGGAAAAAGAGATGTGGTAATGAACGCTAAGGACATAGTGACTGACAGGCACTGGCACTGCCAAACACCCACGTGTGAAAAATTGTCTTCACTGTCCCCTCTACTGGTTTGCAGTTTGACAAACCTAGGAGCCCAGCTGGCACTGAGGAGGTGCTTGGAAGAACTGGGGACAAGGAGTAGGTACAGGGAGAGCACAAAGATGAGGTGCACCTGAAATCTGAGGAGCAGATATTTGGCAGGACAGAAGCATTCACTGACACTGTGTAGGACAGTGCTGTCAGGATTCCTCTCTCAGCTGAGAGGGCCCCTTTACATCCATCTTGGCAAATCTGCAACAGCCCTTATACTTTTATTCCTAAAATCTAGTACCATGCTCCAGAAACAGATCATTATTTCCAGCATGCCAAGCTCAGAATTTTTCACTGTGCCCAGAAAACAAATCTCCCCATGGCCTACTCCATCCCTGACGGTCGTGCAGGAACACTTGGGTGAGGAATATCTCACCGTGGCTGACTGAGTTTTTCCTTTCTGATTTCAATGACGTAATTAGGAAAGCACAAATGACATGGCTTTTTGAGAAGGCATGCTCCTTCCCTCTTTGCTGGCACCTCTGTAGCAGTCCTTCTCACTACATTTGTGTCAGAGATTTACTTCATTTGTGTTGAAAGAAGGGGTTGTCAGAAATTTGAAAACGGAAACTGAGCCAAGGTCCTACCTTAATCCTTAAAACTACACAGCTGCCTCAGACTCCCTCACACAGATTGCTAAAAAATATGGTGGTATGCAATGACTTACCACCATCAACCAGCAGAGACTGGCAGATAGAGTGTCAGAAGATACCTTCAGCTTATAAAGCATGTTTCTTCTAGAAGATCCCTAAAGCCCAGTATTAAAAACAGTCAGCAAAAATTATTAATTCTCATGATATTTCATTAAAAGACTTGCATTTTCTCAGCTGTGGTACAGGTGATGATCTTGAATAGAAATGCACATGCCAGTTCTGAAGCAAGAGAAATAAATTTTAATTGATTCTCTGTAAATTGGGAAACACGTAATTCTGTCACCAGTCCCCATGGCTCTTATCACAATATTAAACTTCACTGGACCATTACCAAAAACCACCCCACAGCTGATTCAAAAAGCACAATAACTCACTCACGAGTGTCTTATTTCCTCCAAACTCCATGATTAAGACTGGGATCCTTCAGGGGAATTTAATGGTGCTAAGCTCCCATTTGCCACAGAAACACTCATATATTACCGTAGGGTGATGGTTACAAACCAGATCTGAACGTGGTGGACACTGGAAGCAGAGCAAGTTGTCAGTAAAAGCCAGAATGAGTCGGTGAATTTGCACATCCAGCAGTCAACACTCATTCAAGTATCCCCACTGGAAAACATCACACTTACTTCAGCAGATGGTTTTCCCTCTGCAGAAGGCAGTGTCCTGTGGACAGTGCTCCACTGCAGGGGTCCTGTCAACCTCCATACAAACGACCTTCTCTTCACCTGGCTTTCCCTTGAACAGTGCCCTTACAGAAAATCTTCAGGAAATACAAGGCATATCCCTGCAGAAAGCATCAGAGACCATCCTGTTTGACCCTTTAAGAATAGATGAAAGGAACAGAAATGAACCATGTTTCTCAACAGATCTACAAAAATAATTCAGTTATGCAAAGTGCTGCCCTACCCCACGCTAGACTCTTGCTCCAGTACATAAAATAACATGTAAGACTTGTTCAGCATCCAAAATTGAAGTCATCGAGCTCTACAGATGGTGAAAGTTCATCTATAATCATCCAGAAATGACAAGGAAAGAGCTGCAGGCAGCTATAAAGTATCATGGCATACATAATCACTTCAGAACCAAAGAAAAATAGAAGTAACAGTTGACTAAAAAGAAACCAACATAGTGCAGCCAGAGCGGCTTTTTCCTTGTCCTACCTGCCAAGGACACAGAAAAACTTAGGCTTCTTGCAACAACTCTCCATATATTTGAAGATTTGCATATTGCATGTTCCCCTCTTTCACCCTCAGGCTGCCCCAGGCTAAGCAAGCCCTGTTTTTTCAGCCCTCTCTGTCATGCCAGGTTTTGGAGATCATTGTCCTCATTCTCGTCCAGATTCTTTCCAAAGTGCAGTCTACAAATACAGACTCCACACTACACCTCAGACCCTCCTTGCCTGATTTTGCAGACTGAAATGTAGTATATACCTCTGATTTTGCTGCTTTTCTGCAACAGCAGTACACTGAGACATATCCTGAACTGATCTCCAAAACTTAATCTCCCTGTTGCAAATTTTAAGGCTACTCCAGAGGATATTCCTGAAGAGTTGTCTAGCTAAGGCAGTCCAAATTTCAATGTAGGAGGTAACTGCTGGCTGGGAAGGGAGTTTGGGAAAGCTGGCATCAGACGAGGTGTGTCTGACAGATACACCACCAGTACCACATTCAGCTTGTGAGACACAGACGGACTCTCAGACACCTTCCAAAGGGCTGCTCCACAGCAGCTGCTCCCCAGCCGTGTTCCTGCGGTGGGCTCTCCTCCGTGCACAGTTGTTCTTTTCACCAAGGAGTTTCATCCCTTGTTTTTTTAGAAAAAATACTTTTCACCTTCTGTACACTCCTACCTTGTGAAAGAAGAGATTGCATTGTAGCCAGTATCACCTCTTACTGCTTTTTCTTTCCTTGGTCCATGCTGGAACAACTTCTTTTGGCATTCTTGGGACTTGTATTTTAATTATTATTTAAAGGAATTACCAGTTCTGCTTAACTCCCTTTTCCTTCAGTCTTCCTCCCTGAAATTACCTACTAATTCTGATTTTACTCAAGACTTTTGTCTATAGTTTGCTCTTCTCTCACTTTGTATTCCCAAACAGTAAATACATTACCTTTTATCTTCATAGTCAAACTGTTTTGTTTTACTGGTTAGACTCCAACCTAGAATTTACCTTTTAAAATTACTTTTTATATATATGAAGAAGGTGAAAAAAAATCTTTTTCCACTCATTCATATAGATAGGAATAGACAAATATATTTATGAAACTCATTATGGCAACAAGTGCTGGAATTTCTCGCCAGTCTGCATCCCACTCATCCTTTCCCAGCAGATGTGCAGATGATTATAGCCCTCCGTGACCGCCCGTCACACTCTGTGCTTTGGAGGACATTGCTGGATGCTGAAAGGCAGCCTGGTCCACCTGATTTTCCTACTACAGAAGCCTGCAGGAACATGTGCAGCCATAGTGCTCCTTCTTTTCCTGTCATCCTCGCTGACAGAGCCAGTAACTCCTGTGAAAGCCTTCATCTCCTCTTTAGTGCAGCAGCCACAGATCAGGCAGCAGGTGAGGTGTGTGGTGTTTCCTTCTGCACTGATGGTGTTCAGTCCCTGCTTCAGTTCCCCAAGCAAGGATCTAGTCAATCTTTCCTGCTAAAGAACAGGTGACCAACTTCCCTTTGCAGAACAGCATTCCCTCTCTCATTAGCAATGCTGCTGCAAACCTTCAGCTTCCCAACTTTTGCATCTTCAGGCCTTTGCATCCACTCTCTCTAGGCCTGCGGAATGATGATCCTTTCTCTACCTGACTTTTCCTTACCCAGATCTTGCAGTCCACTTCCACGGAAGTTTCCCCAGAACTATTCTCCACACTGGAGGATGTTGTTCTCCTCACCCTCACCAGGAGGAAAATGTGGAGTTCAGTCCTTGGTAACCCAGCCCAGCATCCAGGCTGAAACACAGCATGTTTGTGGTGACCACATGGGCCTGGCACTCAGAGAGTCAGGTCAAGGTAGGTCTGGGCTCCAGCAGCACTGTGTTCCATCATTCCTGCCTCTCAGGCTGTGTCCCAGCCCAGCCATTAGCCATGTGAAATTCTCCCTTGTTACCCCCTATTCACTCACAGATGCTGGGGCTGGGGGTTCACAGGCTCTCTCCCAGCCCAGCTGCCTCCTGCTCTCTTATTAGGTTGCAAAAAGAGGGCAGAGATGCTACTTCTCATTAAACTGATGTACCTGGGGAAGCAGCAGCAGATGGCTCTGGCTGGAGGGATTATGTGGCTGTGCTGGGATTCCCTATAAATTCATCTCAGTCAGACCAGTTTTCTCATGATCTGGACAGGATAAATGAGAAAGTGTCTTAGAGCAGGTGAGGAGTAGGAGCAGCATTAGAGCCACAACAAATCCTTTTCATTAGCTTCTGAACAAGTGTATTGCTTCTGAACAAGGGTATTGCTTCTGGCTGCCAGCTTGTCTCACAACAGTAGAAATGGGGGTGGCTGCACCAATTCTAGGCATCAGCTCTTTTCACTACAAGATTCTCTTGTCAGAAGGAGAGTCAAGATTCACCTAGGTGAGCTAGTGTCTCCTTTAAGTGGGCACCTGCATTATGTAAGAGAAGCCCAACACTTGAGAGACCTGTTTTTTCCTCAGTGTGCATAGATACCATCAGCTTTGTTAGTGGTTAGTATGTGTGTTAGGTATTAAAAACCCTAATATTCAAAAGGAATCAGGTAAAAGTCTTCAGCTGTGTTATTTTAGCTATTTTTCTCACCATTTATATTCAATATCTCTGAAAACATAATGAAGTTGGTTTTTTTCTGTGTTCAACATTATGAAAGAGATGGTAACTCTGTCCCTCTATTTTTTACAGTCTATTCTCCAGACAGGTTGTGTTTTAACCTACTATAGGCCACCAAGTTTCTCCAGTCTCAGAAGGACAGGGTTAAGATCAAGGTTATACCTCGCTACCCCAAATGCAGACAGGTGGCTACCAAAACAGGGCCATTTCCAAACTATTTATCAGTGGATGCCTTAAATTCTCTCCCAAAGAATCAGGAATAAATGACTCAAGTTTGTGTCTCCTCTCAATGTTGAAAGAAGTGTTCCTATTTATTTAAGTCAAGAGATTTCTGCAAGCCTACATATTTTTTGACATCTCCAGAAACACTTTGGGGTTTGGAATTTTGGGATTTTTTCAACTTGTAACATTTTGCAGTGGGCATCTGCACCATGGTACCTCAACTACAGGACCTGGGAAGGGCTGAGCTCTCAGAGGCAGGGATTCCTGGGGACTGGGGGTGTGATAGGAAAGGGAAATAAGCTTGTGGAGTTGTCACTGATGGGTGACTTAGATAAAGCAGTGTAGGCATGGAGGGATAATCATGCCTAAGTTAGAAAATCGATCCCAAAATTCATTACTTATATGCATGCAAATGATAGACGGAATTTTAGACAAGATAATTCACCTGATATACTAAGTTATTGCAGATGGAGGTTCAAACTGATTAATAATCAAGCTAAGACACCTAGTTTTCTCTTTCTTTTCTCAGTACTTTTAAGTGGCTGTCAGTGCATCTTATTTTAAAACATATTGGCTGTGCAGTGTCAGGGTTATTTCCTAGTTTCTGAAAAGCTCCAAATCCTTCTTGGGACTCAGAAGCAACTATTTCCTATTCTCAACTAAAATTATGAGGCCCATTCCCATAATTTCTCCCAAATCTAGGCGAGTTTTCACTCAGCCTGAGCACTGATCAACTGTTGGCACAACCCAAACCCACAGAAGACATTGTGACCCTTTCAGCTGCAGGGCTGCATTTGACCAATGAATGAGCAAGTAAGGGACAGGATCTCCACCCAGGTCACATCCAAGGAAATGTATTCTTAATGCAAGATGTGGGTTTGTGGTACAAAGAAGGTATTTTGGCTGAGAAACCAGCCTGTGTCCAAGCATATTTGGGAAGTCAAATATACAGGAGCCAAGAGTCAGTTCTCACATTAAAATCAATCAGTTAGGTTCTTAGTCATCTCATTGCAACATTCTGTTTATGCTGCCAAGCTGGGCTGGTCAACAGAATTTGTTTTGTCTCTTTGGAAGAAGCTGCCAGGGCTTCTTCCTTTGTGAAGACAGAAAGACGACAAACCAGGGCAGAGAGCAGAGCAAAGAGAACAGGCAGTCATGGCATTCCCAGTCACTTGTCCAAATGGTCTGCCTCCCAGACTGCAAATGCCAGAAATAAAATGAACTTATGCAACCCTATAGGAAGCAAGGGACAGGCAGAAGTGCAGAGGAGAGCTGGTGTCAGGGAGCAACAAGTTGTGCTAAATGAGAAGATGCATCCTGGAAAATAAAGCTGACTGGCAAGGTCCAATGGGACTTTCTTGCTTTATACCCGGTATGGATATTAACCAAAAACACTTTCAAAAGCACGTGTTAACGTTCCTTCAAGAAACAAGGAATCCCCACATAACTGCTCTCCTCCATGAACAGAAGCACCTTGTGAAAATGTCTCCGGCAGTCATAGCCTGCAGCCCTCCTCTCTTAATCAGCTTTGCAGTGGGAATGCACCTCCAGCAAGTGCCAGCAGGAGCCAGGGCCTCCCCAGCAGAGGCTGAGCACCACCATGCTCTGCTTCCAAGTTCTAGGTTCTAAGCACCTAAGAATTCAAGTTCTCAATGCACAGAATGTTTTTGGCACAGGCCTTTTGCCACTGTAAAAGACAGTATTGTGTGAATCATCACTGTAAGCATTGATTTAAAAAAATTTAATAAACCAGATTGCAAAATTATGCCAAAGGAAGGAGAGATGTTCTTTCTTAGGTGGTGTTGCTAGGAATAGAGCTCTTATTAAAAAAACGTTTGGAAGAAAGTAGCTTTGGAGCCTGACCCTGGAAGGTCCAAACTAGCGTCACCTCTCCTCAAAGCAGAGCAGTAAGCCATAGCCTTAGTAAATGGCACTTTGATCAAAACCTATTCCTCTGTCTCTAGATACCCTCAACCCCCCGGTACATTCTCTGATGGTCGGAAACTATTAGCTTCACATCACTGTTTTTTTGGCATGGCACCTCTGTAAAGAAACAGGTTGCAGCTGTACCCAAGGATTTGGCTTAGCTCAGCGCAGCAGGAGATGCTGGAAGCAGGGGGTTAACGTGTTGGAGTAACCACAGCCCTTCAACTTCCCCTTGCAGCCAAACTCAGAACCTGCCAAGTGCTGCATTCCAATAAAACGCAACTCACACAATCTGTAAGTGCAATAAAATAGCTGTTAACAATTCTGTAACTCTCTCTCTTTTTGCTTGTAAAAGCCTGAAGGTCAGCTGGAAGTCAAGCTGCATTTCTTTGGAAAATAGGCAGGCCAATTCTGGGTGACCAGTTCCTGTCCTTTTGCCTCCTCCTCTGGGGTTTCCGAAGGGCGAGCATTGTGCCTGGAAGGAGTCTTCTGCCTTATTCCCATTAGGGGAGCAAACAGAGCAGAAGGGTGACCAAAGGGGAGCAGGTACCAAAGGACCTTGCCATTCCAGGGCAGCTCAGCTCTGCCTTTCATCAGCAGTGACACCGAGTGAAAATCTCAATTTGGTCATTTGTGGGAAACAAGTCCCTTCTCTGGACTTGGCACTGCAGACTCTCAGGACCATGGAGTGAAAAGAGAAGCAATTTCAAACCCTATACCTCTAGGAAGAAGCAAGCTTTAAAATCACCTGGTGACCTCCGGGCTGGCTGAGGTTTGGGACTAGGTATGCAAACTCAAATGCAGTGCTCCTGCAGGCATGTATGTTGAAATTTAGGGTCACTGATCAAGGGACCGAAGCAGCTCTGCCACATATGAGAGTGGGCAAGTAGGATGGGTGCAGAGAGGAAGAACAAGGGTAAGGGAAACAGAAAAAATCATCACCACTCCCTCATCACAAGACACTTCATTTCTAGTTTGGCAAATCAAGTGAATTTACTTGTCATCTCCAGGGTCAAAAGCCTCCTCATTTAATCACTGAGAGTTGGAGGGACAGAATGTGCCAACACTTAGAGTAAAAACAACCAGTATGAAAACAATGTTTTCCCCAGTAATTTCCCAGTTGTGTCCCAAGTATATAAAATTCTTGAAAGAAAGAACATCCAGACAGGCCAGACAGAGGGCTGAGGCACACCACTGGAGCAGCCCTGGTGAAAGCTGCAGTCGTTGCAAAATGGCATAATCCACTTCAGTTAATTACCAATTGAGAGGGCAAAGCCTTCATGGCTGGATCCTTTTATTGTTTTAGCAAATGCTATGTTATTAAACTTATATCGTATTTTACATTAAAACTCTGATTATTTCAGCTAAGAAAAGAGGAACTCAAAGGGGAAAAACAAAGAAGTGCACTAACCTGCAAAACAAGTTCAAACACAAGCTTTAAGATTAAGCATTTTTTCCAGAATGACATAGGAGTACTCAAAACCCTGCTCTTCCTAACAGGCTTTTGCTCCCCATTACTTTGCAGTAGCTGAGGCCAGGGTCTTCAGGGGCAGATTTGGATGAGCACTGCCAGGGAGGAAGGAAGAAGAGGCTGAACACCATCAGCAGGCTGTGTATTGCCCTCCCCTCCAGGTGCTGTGAGCCTGTGTGCACAGAGGAGATCCTAAGGTATAGACATATCTGCAACACTCACACAGACCAAGTGCTGACCTTTTAAAACCTGTTTTTCTTTTAAGAAGCACCCTTTAGAAATTTAATTTGCCATAACACCGTTGGCAGAAAGATACAACGGCAACTTAGGTAACAGTAAGATGCACTAAAATAATGATGAAACACATTCAGTTTTTCACCCAGCCTGCTGTCTTCAGTCCAGCTTTAATCGGGGAAAAATCTGGGTCCCTTTGGTGTTTGATTACAGGAAACCAGCTGTAGCGCTGGAAGAAGACAGAGCTTTTCCCGAGGGAGCTGGTGGGCTTTATGCCTGGTGAAGAACTACAAAAGTTCAAATTGGCCTTGAATCAAGCTTTGTTTTGCACTCTCTTCTGGGAAACACCATGGAGATATGGCTAAGGTGTGGGTGGTCAAGAGGTGGAGAAACAGCACATGAGTACAGAAAACAGCCTCAGGATATGCCACACAAGGCTGGCATCCTGTCACCTTCACACACCAGTGTGTGCCTACCCCCCACACCCCTGCTGCCGCCACTTTGGGGAAAACCGCTGGATGAGGTGAATTTTGTCCCGAGCCCGGTGGGATCCCCACAGCCCTATCTCACCATGCTGGGGCAGTGGGGAGCAGAGGCAGGCGGGGGTGGCAGGGGTGATGGAAGCAAGGGATGCGGAGGGAAGCAATGGAAACGATCAAAGGCGATGGATGTGATGGAAAACGATGGATGCGATGGATGCAGTGGAAGGTGATGGAAATGATGGATGCTGTAGATGCGGTGGAAGGCGATGGATGAGGTGGATGCGGTGAAAGGCAGTGGAAGGTGATGGATGTGGTGGATGCACAGGAAGGTGGTGGAAGGTGATGGATGCAATGGCTGCAGTGAAAGGCAATGGAAAGGATGGATGCGGAAGAAGGCGATGGATGCGGTGGATGTGGAGGAAGGTGATGGAAACGATGGATGCAGAAGAAGGTGATGGAAATGATGGATACAGTGAATGCGGAGGAAGGCGATGGATGCGATGGATGTGGTGGATGCGGAGGATGCGGTGGATGCGGTGAATGCGGAGGAAGGCGATGGATGTAGTGAATGCGGTGGAAGGCGATGGATGCGGAGGAAAGCGATGGATACGGTGGATGCGGAGGATGCGGTGGATGCGGAGGAAGGCAATGGNAGGCCGTGGATGCGGAGGATGCGGTGGAAGCGGAGGAAGACGATGGATGCGGAGGAAGGGGAGGGATGGGGTGAATGCGGAGGATGGGGTGGAAGGGGAAGAAGGCGATGGATGCGGCGGAAGGCGAGGGATGCGAGGGATGTGGTGGATGCGGAGGAAGCGGAGGAAGCGGTGGAAAGCGGGGGAGGCGGTGGATGCGGAGGACGGCGAGGGAGGCGGTGGAAGGGGAGGGAGGCGATGGAGGGGGAGGAAGGCGCAGGATGCGGTGGATGCGGCGGAAGGCGAGGGATGCGAGGGATGTGGTGGATGCGGAGGAAGCGGAGGAAGCGGTGGAAAGCGGGGGAGGCGGTGGATGCGGAGGACGGCGAGGGAGGCGGTGGAAGGGGAGGGAGGCGATGGAGGGGGAGGAAGGCGCAGGATGCGGTGGATGCGGCGGAAGGCGAGGGATGCGAGGGATGTGGTGGATGCGGAGGAAGCGGAGGAAGCGGTGGAAAGCGGGGGAGGCGGTGGATGCGGAGGACGGCGAGGGAGGCGGTGGAAGGGGAGGGAGGCGATGGAGGGGGAGGAAGGCGCAGGAT
This sequence comes from Callaeas wilsoni, assembly GCA_013398955.1. Lineage (NCBI taxonomy): Eukaryota > Metazoa > Chordata > Aves > Passeriformes > Callaeidae > Callaeas > Callaeas wilsoni. The sequence continues at coordinate 14,857 of VWPU01006708.1, forward strand.
GCGGTGGATGCGGCGGAAGGCGAGGGATGCGAGGGATGTGGTGGATGCGGAGGAAGCGGAGGAAGCGGTGGAAAGCGGGGGAGGCGGTGGATGCGGAGGACGGCGAGGGAGGCGGTGGATGCGGAGGAAGGCGGTGGAGCCGCCGCTGCCCCGGCGGGCGCGGACAGAGCCCGCGCGCGCAGCGCCACCAAGCGGCGCCCGGCGGCTCCCGCCGAACGAGGATGTCCCGGCGGGAGCGGGAGCGGGAGCGGGAGCGGGAGCGGGAGCGGGAGCGTTCCTGGGAGACCGACTCACATCAGCAACAAAAGGAGTTCCCCGTCCTCCGCCGGATGCGGAGCGAAACGTGGTGACAAGGGATGAGGAAAAGGCTGAGGTACTTAACGCCCTACTGGTGCGGGTTGTCACAGACCAGTTCTTCTCTGGGTGCTCAGCCCCTAAGCTGGAAGATGAGGATGGGGAGCAGAATGAAGCCTTCACAATCCAAGAGGAAACGGCCAGCAACCTGTTACATTATTTGGCCAAGAAGGCCAATGGCATTTTGGCTTGTATCGGCAATAGTGTGGCCAGCAGGACCTGGGCAGTGATTGTCTCCCTGCACTCGGCATTCGTGAGGTTGCACCTCGAGTACTGGGCTCAGTTTTGGGCTCCTCAGAACGAGAAGGACGGTGCTGAAGCATGTCCACAGAAGGACAATGAAGCTGGGGAAGGGTCCAGAGCAAGCCTGATGAGAAATGGCTGAAGGAGCTGGGGCTGTTCAGCCTGGAGAAAAGGAGACTCAGGGGAGACCTTGTAACTCTCTACAACTGCCTGACAGGAGGCTGTGGCTCTTCTCACACAAAGTGACAGGATGAGAGGAAATCATCTCAAGTTGCACCAGGAGAGGTTTAGATTGGATATTTCTTCATGAAAAAGGTGGTCAAGCACTGTAACAGGCTGCCCAGTGAAATAACCATCCTGAAAGTGTTCAAAAGATGTGTAGCTGGGGCACTCGGGACATGGTTTAGTGGTGAACATGGCAGTGCTGAGTTAACAGTTTGATGCAGTGGTCTTGGAGGTCTTTTCCCTTATGATTCTGTATTTCTACATGTGCTGTCCACTGAGAACTCTGTGGGAGGGATAAGGGAATTGCCCTTTAACAGCAGAAGGAGACTGACAAAAGGAGGTCAAGAGCAGCAGGAAGACAAAACTTAGGCAGAGGAAGATGAGGCCATGATAGTCAAAACTTCAGCATCAAGATCATAAAAATGCAATGGAGGATAAAATCCTACCTGGAAAAAGAGAAGTTGCATGATTGAGATATCCCAGCAAGACACTTTGGTGCAGGCATGAAGAGGAGACACAATCCCTGACCAAAGATTAAGATCACTATGACAGGATGTAGCAAGCAATTTCAGAGACACAAAAGTGTGCTGAGAAGAAAAATAAGCCTCAAATAATTAAAAGGAAAAATAACATTTCAAATAAAGTGGCCCCGATGGCTCAAAATGGAAAAAATAATCAGGTTGATTTCAGTTCAGGGAAGTCTCTAAAGCCACTATAGCCTACTTCTACATTGATTAAAATGCATTAATAATGTCTGAGCTTTAGATTAATATTGAAAAGCAGATTCAGTTAAAAGTATTTCCTATAGTTCATGGAAGTCCTGTCACTCATCCCAGGAAATTCCACAAGATGTAAAAGCACACAGAAAAAATGGCATTTAATGATATTGAATACAACTTCACTGAAAATTTCAAATCCGTGCAGAACTCAAGTGTGTAGCAAAATGAAGAGGCAAATCTGATTTAACTTTTAACTTTTTCCTCCTCCCAGCAAAGCACTAGACTCTCACAGCTTTTTTTGAATTCAGGGGGTTTAGGATGCATTGTTTATGGCAACACTTCTCATTTATGTACACTTTGCTTGAAAAGAAAAGAGATGAAGTTATTAAAAAAGCACATCAGAAGCATCACAACTGTGCTAGATTCCCAGATAGAAATTCTATCTCTTGAATCACTCTGGCTCTAAAGAGAAAATCTTATAAACTCCACTATGAAGAGGTACAAAATATGAGGTTATTTCAATATTTCTACTTGTCAGCCCAGGATGCCATTGCTGAAAAAATGTGATTAACAAACTTTCCTTGTGAAAACTCTTGTAGTAATCCAAATCCCACTGGAGTTGAACAAGGCCGTAAAAAGAACAGAACGTCATTAGATATATGAGATTCCTTTTCCTAAACAACTATGTAAGAAATTAATGACAGGCTTCTTTTAGGTGGTCCCCATCTAAAACTATGTATCACCACAAAAGCCTGAGTCTTAAGCCTCTCCACATCTCAGTGTTTTCACACTAGATCTTCCAAAATCTAGTGCCCATGAGTGGGCACACTGGATGCAAGCAGAAGTTAATCTTATGATGTGAGTAGCTTACCTAAAAATAGTAGCAGCTATTTGGGTCAATGCATGATAACGAAAACTTGTTTTCAGGCTACTAAATGCTGAATAATCAATCTATAGCATGCCTGAAGTAAATTCTCTTACTAAGTACTACCCAGGGATGATGTGTATCAATCCCACTCCCAACTGCAAAAGGCAGATTCTTGTGAAACTCAGACCACCTTTACACTTTATCAATGCAATGAAGGTCAGTCATGTGAAACTGCAAAAACATGGAACAAACTCCCATGAACCACCTACCAAAATGTTGCCCTCTGATCAATAAACTATTCTAAATCGAACCTCTAATCTTGAGTATCTTGAAACAATTGCTGACATTTCAGATTGAAATAAGTCAGTCACAAAACTATACCTAACATATAAACTCCACTTAATCTTATACTGATCAAGGACAATCAGTATCAACTCTGGGTACTAGACAATGTAAACAAATTCAAATATATTAACAATTAGGAGAGAAAGCCACGAATGTTATCTAGGAGAGAAATACAGAGATTTAGGGGCTTATACCAAAGATTATTCTAGGTGGAGTATCAGAGTCCCAAAATTGTTGACATTGATTTTTAAGCAAAAGGAAGCCAGTTTCCAGAGGAACAGAGGTCTGAACTAGCATTACCAAAATTAGATCTGAGTTGACCATTATAGCAGTGCTCAGTGCAGTTCAGGTGAGCACTGACACCCTGATGTGGTTTTCTGAACCCTCATTTTGGTGGTTCTCTTGCTCTGACCCTCCAGAGTTGGATGCCTTGCACATGCCAGAGAGATCCCCACACTTGGGAGTTTCCTCAGCTACTACTGCACTAAAAACTCCAATTAGGTAAAGAAGTGCTAGCTGACGCAGAGGCTTTTTATCAGGCCATGCACTAGTCTGTCTCTGCTGAGCCAGGGGCAGCACTGGACCAGCTCAGGTACCACGTTCTGCCACACCCCTCACATCCCAACCAGGCACCAAACAGTTTCAGCTGCCGCAGAAGTGAGGCAGATTGTCTGGAGAGTGAGAGAAAACACACGCAGAGACAGAGCCTGTGTCTCTCCATGTACCAGCACAAGGGCAGAGGTCTGCCAAGCACCCGAGCTGGCCCAGGAACCATGGCAGATCCCCAGGCTGGCTGGCTGCTCAGCACCCGCAGTCAGGGCACATGCTTGCTCACAAGGCTCCTGCAAGGGAGTCTGCAAGATCCTCACACAACAACTAAGGAGTTCAGGAAATGCTCCAAACTCATCAGATGGCAGATGAGGACAGCCAAGCTGATTTTCTCTCTTTTGAGAGAGGTTTGGTATCTGATGAGACAATCTAGGGCAAGAATAGCAGTTCAGTGTTAGTTTAACAGGGAGTAGTAATTGAAGAGGAATAGCATTTCCTTGGAGACGCTGCTTCCTTTATATACCAAACCCATTAAAGATGCACTGTTTACTTTGGGATGGGTGCTTTGTTTAAAATATATTAAGAACATGCTTGATAGTTAAACTTTGATTTATGCTTACCTGAAAGCTCACGTTAATAGAGCAGTTTGATTGTTAGAATTTTGTTCAGATGCACAGCAGGTACAAATTCACAGAGATTAAATTTTCAGATGAAAGCATACACGCATACAAACCCCAGGAAAACATGCTTAACTTGGAGCAGTCTCCATGTCCCAAGCCCCTGCTCTCTGCACATGTAGCTCAGAGTTTTAAGAGCATTTGCCATTTGAGCTTACAGCTGACCCAAGCGTTACTGTCTCGCCCTTCAATGACAGAAGGTGCCAGCCCTGCCCTTTCTTGGCTCCTCGGTGTGAGCCCTGTCAGCCTCCGAAGTCAGTGACACATTTACCAGGCAGGTTTCTGCTGGGGCTTTGCTCCCTGGACCACTTCAGGGCTGGCAAAAAGGACTCAGCAGGAGCCCATCACCAGGAGCAGGGAAGCAGTAAGCAAGGGTGTGTTCTTTCTGCAGGGAGCTGGGTGTCAGGTAAGCTGTGTGAAGCCTCACCCTCACTGAGCAATTCCTTCAGTGAAACAACCTGTGAGGCAAACAAGAGTCCTGGAAGACCTTGTCCTTTCAATGTGATACACACATTCCACTCTACACACACCCACATCCCCATCTCTAATTGTTCAGGTGAAGAAGTGCCAGGGGATGTAAGAATAAAATACACAACAAATGAATTCTCTTTTTTTAATTAAATGAAAATCAGACCCTAGGTCAAAGTGAACTCTGGGAATTTTTACCCTTAAACCAGAGCAGTATCAAGAGGTTCAGTTATCCATGCTTCTACTGGCAATGTTATTGCAGGGAGAAAGGCAGTTTTATTTAGCAAGTGAAGACGAGGACATGCTGTCAGTGGTTTAATAGCTTTTCCATTTAAAAAAAGATAGAAGACTTACTGTGAAATTGAATCTCCAACACTAACAAGAAGTTTAATAAACCTTCCAAAATGCAGAAGAAAGGAAAAGCCTTTACTCTGAGGATGCGGAGCAGCAGCTGAAGAAACCTAAGTGGAACTGATGGACATCAGAGCCCCTTGGCACCACCACATAGTCCAGACTTGCTGACAACACATTCACCTTCTGTAGCACCATCTGCCATGGGCTTTGGTCATTTTACCAAATAACTCTTCCCAGGACAAGTTTTCTGCTACTAACAAGGTTGCATCCAGCAGAATAGGAACCTCAGTCAAATTCTGACAGCATCCCAATCCCACTGAAAAAAGATCCAATCACAGATTTTTGCTCAGAGGAGTATGTAAGACCTCGTCAGCCAATCTGCCTGGCCAGGCAGAAGAAAGCTGTCCAGGCTGTTCAGAACTCTCAGGCAACACATTAACTGACCTCCATGTGCCAACTTTAGAACTCTGGGAGAATGAGGAGAATCAATTTAAGTGACTTGCACTTAAATTCTAGCTGCTGATACAGAGGACTGTGACAGTATTTTCCGTTAATGATTTTCCTGTAATATAGAGTGAAAAGGAAGACGAGCCTAATTAAACATCTTGAGCATTCCTATATTAACACACTTTTACACAGCCCAGATTCTGAGTTTTCAGACTGGAGCACAGGCATTAGTCTTTGAGCATGGAGCTGCATGCAGGAATAGATGGCATCCCTTTGCAAATGCTCTCTGGCACATGTGACTAACAGAAAGTGACAAAATACTGTCATATATATTGAGTAACTGCTGGAACAACCAGCTTGTTCAAGCTGTGTTTGCAAACCTGCTGTGCTAACTCTGGTAGATGGAGCCATGTAACACAGCTGCACATGGCCCATCAGCTCCAGGCAGAACCCGTCCAGGATGCAACAAGGCTTCCAGGATGTTCCTAGTTCCCATGGGAGACAAAACCTGACAGTTCATTCTCTAGAAAGTCCTAGATCAGGTGGGTTAGTGCCTTTATCAGGGAGGAGAAAAGTGCTTTGTGACTTCCAGATTCTCAGCTAGCTGGAGCGCTGAGTGGCAGAGTCTACATCAGTCCTTTCCCTCAGACAGGCTTCCCAAACAAAAAATCATAGCTGGAAAATACAGAAATCTGTATCAAGGAGCATCTAGGAAACAACTGCAGATGGGTTAGCACAACGGCAGCAACACAGGCATCCATGAAGGTTAGGAGGATAAAGCTGACACCTACAGCTATGAAAGACTGAATCTTTATGAGCATCTGCTGCAGACCAGAGACAGAAGATAGAGAAACTTAACAGATATCTAAAAAGAGCGATGTGTAACAGGAATCTAAAACTTTAACATTGCTGATTTTTTTTTTTGCAGAACTCAACATCTATATGGATCTCAGGTGCAAATGAAAGCTTTCGCTTGACTGACTACAGGAAAACAAGTGCCAAAAATAAGGGTTTTTTTCTTTTGCTAGGCAATGAAACAGACTCCTCCCATATCAAAAGCTTTGATTCTTAAGAAATAATGTAAAACAAATAAGAAAACCAAAACAAAAGAAACCTCCACATATTACTCAGCAATAATGGGTAGAAGAGTAGTGCTGATGTTAATGAGATGACACTTTCGCTCAGAACATTCCTCTGCCAGAATCCTCCGAAAGTTGAGGCGTTATTTTTAAAACATCCAGACTTGCCTCATTATCATCTTGTATCTGTAAATTAGACTGATTTGGTGAGGACAGAATATTATTCCAGGATCAGCGATAAGGATGACGTATTCACAGAAACATCCAGCTAATTCCAAAGTGGACTTGATATTTAACTGTATACAAAACAGTTGTATGTTGATACAGAGCTGGAGTAAGTGACTGCCCCTTACACACGCACTCACGAGCACCCCGAGGCACCATGGCAGTGATGCTCAGGGCACCATCTCTCTTTCCTTGCAGCAGAATATACAGTACTGGCCATGGCAGCCAAACTCACAGCAACAAAGGACTCTGCTTTGCTAAGTCCTCAGGTTATCGTAACAGGCAAGGTGACACTGGATTGAAAGGGTGACAGCAAGACATGGTCTTCTTTGACACACTGAGTTAGGAGGCATGGTACAGCTACCCAGTATTTTCTCAAGTACCTTTGGGGATACTCCTCCGATGAGGCCGCTCCAAAAAGGAACAGTTACTTTTTTAATTCTTCTGGCCTCAATTATACGCTCTTTCTGAACTTATTTTTAATTGCAACTGTAAAGACAGCACCAGTATCCACCAAAAGATAAGATGCTCCTACCAAAAGTGATGGAATTAATAAAATGAGTCTGAAAAGAAAACTCAGCATTGCTACAGAAGATCAGTGTAGGCAGGGAAAGTTGATGCAAACTGAGCAGTTGACCACAGCACCTTCAGATCAGGATCAGAGAAAAGAACACATTCACCTGCAGAAGCATTAGTGCCTTAACTATAAAAAATAAAAGTAAAAACGAGAATTCCTTAGATCAGTCGTGTCATTTTATTATTAAGCTGCTCCTGCTGTAGTCCTCGAGCATGCCACAACATCTGATAAAATACTACCCCAATGGCATTGCTTGCAATATGACTGTACCAGCTCAGACAATCTCTTCAGTGATTCTGAAGGCTGTTGCTCTATTATACTAAATAGTTGCTCAGCAAATGCATAACAAGAAAATCAAGAGCAACATATGCAATAACAGTTCTTTCCCCAGTTCCTCATCACTTTTCCTTGACCACCTGTATTAAGTAATTAATTCAGAAAACACATCCCACAGCTCAAATCAACACCTTCTGAACACTTGCCTAGGAAAAATACAAGGTCTGATCCAGGGGAATTTCACTTGATTAGACTTACAGGTGTAGAGCAATTTAATAAAGCCCCTTTAATTAACCAGTGTGAAGGATAGCACCAGTTTCAGGATAGATAATTAATGAAAAGCTGGTAATCTAGTAACAGATCTCAGCGCACCTGCTCATTTTTGTCCAGCTTCAGAGACAAGATTTGATAGGGAGGAGAAAAAATCAAGGAGTTTACAGAGTGCTGGCTTGGGCACACCACTACAGAAGCTGAAGAGAGTCTCCAGATCACACAGAAGGGCCAGGATTTTATTTGCATGTTAGTGAAGCCATTCTGAAGGACCTTAACCTAACCTTCTCTCTGGTTAGTGCAGACTTTAAAGCAGTGCCTGCAATCCTCTTCTCCAACTTGTCCAATACTCGTCGAAGTTTGGCAGGCTGACCCTCCTCAGCTAACAACAGCTCCAGGTCTTGAAAGGGTATGGAGGATGGGGAGGAAAGCTATTGCATGGTGAGCAAATACAGAACCCAACAAGGTGAGAACATCATCAGATGGTGACAAAGCAGCCGCCTTTATTGCTGAGTTAGGGAGGGCATCACCTGAAGAGAATGCTCGTCTCTGTGTGATGGGTATTTATGCGTGGGGCCTTCGGGGGTTAAAGTGGCACATTAATCCTTGTGACTCCCAAATTATCCATGACCATTCCTACTTTATGAAAGTTTACAAGTGACAGACTAGCATTTTTAGGCTGGAAAGAATACTCTTCTGTAGAACTGCAAGATCAATAGGCAGCAGTTAAACATAAGAAAATTAATTAAAAAGCTTTTAAAAAAATAATCCAAATAAAATTAACTTTGAAGCTCATTAATACAGGTTGTTATAGAGGGCAATGTAACAATCAGAAGGAAACAAAATAAGCTCATAGAAAATAGACCCAGCATATGTATTAAGATAGAAGCCACCTTTGTCTCAGCAAGTAACTAAAGAGCAAAATACCTGAACTAAGGACAACCACAGGTGAGAGAACCCTTGCACACCCATGCATTTCACCTGCTATCTCCCTACACTTGGGCAACTTCCAAACACAGGACGCAAGGCAAATGTGAAAGTCTCAGGAAGAATTTTGTCACTCACCCTTGGGTCTCTAAAAATGCAGAAACAATGTATGTTCCAATTAATTCATTCAAGATTACTCTCATTTTCTGAGAAAAATCAAACATTTGCATGATCTGAACACAACAGAATGTACTGGGTTAAAAAGTGAGGAAAAATTACAAGTTCATCTGTCCCAACTTCCCATTGTTGTTGTTAGGTATTCCAACTTGCTCCATTTGCAATGTTTTGTTACATCAGAGCATTCAGCTTCCACTGATGAAAACCTGATTTTAAAAATCAGTCCAAGCTCACCCAACACAAAAATCAAGTATCATTTTTGGTGCTGAAAGTATTTTTTGGGAACAAAACACAAAGCATCACACATTCACATGTCAACGCCTGTATCTTTTTTTTTTTTTTTAATCCATCTCCTACAATCTTTCCTACTTAACAGACTGCTGTGACATACACACCTCTACAAATATTAAACTAGTACTGCCATCACGATTTCTGTCATTTTCAAGCAAAGAAAAAGTCACATTTATTTTGTAGTAGCAATAGTTTCTTTTTTATTTTTAATATACTTTAGGAAACAATATACAAAGCTGAGCTTTTCCACCATTTTCAAACGGTGAGTTGCTCCAATTACACAAATTCAGCGTTTTGTGATGGTTAAGAACAGCAGTCAGCACCAGACTTAAACAGTTAGCTACAACACAAACATCCTTCGAAATGAAATGTCATAATATCAAGACAGGTAAACCAGGAGTTAACATATGACAGCTGTTGGGGAGGTGTCTTAAATCATTCTTGTTGAATTTTATATTTCCTTAAATATTTTATACATATTTTCCTGTTTACAAGTTTTAAACAAAACCTCCCTTGAGGAATTATTTAAGTACAAAAATGTTCAACAAGAACAGTTCTAATAAAGAATCCCCAGAAAGACCAAATTTTAATGTGTTGACCAAAGGAAATGAAAACCAGTGTTTCTTTGCTTTAACATGTTTATTACAACAGATACAATTCACATCTGACTAGCTTTTTTTTTTCTCTTTCCCCTCCCACAACCATGTTAACATGTTCATTGGGCTATTTCCTTATATTTGAGCAAGTAATGTACTTTCAGCACACATGCCCAGCAGTACTCTAAGTCCATTCTTACAGGGTGCAAATGGAAATACGTTTCAATAATTTATACAAACAAGTGGGTTATGCTCAATCACTGCAATTTTAAGCTACTGTACACAGGAATGAAAAGATTATAGAAAAAGTGCCATAGCAACAGTGCCTTAAGAAAAAGAGAAAATTAGAAGCATTAAAAAGCTGATAAAATCAGATTTAGGATTTCACGGGGAAATGGAACACAGAAGATGAAAAACATTTCTCTGTAAAACAGAAATGGAGAAGCACTGCTCTCGACTCGGTGCAAGTGTGGAAACAGTTGTTTCGTGGTATTTTGTACATTGCCCAAACTGTTGCAGCCTTAGACACAAATCGCCTGGCGCTTGCATTGAATTTTAGGAAATGAAAAATTTCTGAATGATAAATTAACTAAAAAAAAAAAAAAAAAAAAGAAAAAAAGAAAAAAAACAAAAAAAGAGTGAATAATTTTGCAGACAGGTTTACATGTAAGAGGCTAGGTATTTAGCCACCTCAGCATTGATTAGTTTTGGATGTCTAAGCTCTGATACACATGGCTTCCCATGGCTTCACTCTACAAAATATATTTACAACGTGAAGAATACATCTACAAGAAATCTACATTTCAAGGGTTTTACAAATCATTCTTGTATCTTTCCCCTGAATTTGACTCCCTCCTGTCCCCTTCCCCATGTCAACTTTTTTTTCTGCCCAGCTCAACGGTCCAAAGTCTACTCAAATGCAGCTCAAAAGTGTTAAGACTGGGCATCAGTTTAATAGTTCCTGTACTCAAAACCATGTGCAATTGTTTACAACTTTTCACACCATGAAGGAATTCTGATTCTTTAGCTTTTCAAGTTCTTTAATTTGTTGCCTCAAAAATAGTATCCTGCAAGAGAAAAGAAGCAAATTAGTATAAACATCTCCATTACACAGATGTGTTAAATAAGCATCTACACAAGTACTTCTACAATTTCAGTGAAAGATACCAAGTTCCTTAGCCCCATCAAAAAAATTCAGATATTAAGTTAATTCCCAATCTGTTCAATAACCCACAGCCATATGCAGACGCACAAATGCTTGGTGTGTTTGACACTTTGGTTCAAAAAACTAAGTTGCTCTAGTTCTATTATGAGTGATACACAGTTATGTTTAGGTCTGCTCCTCACTTGAATGTAGCTCCCAGAAAAGGCAGGACACTGGCAAGTAAGCCAAGTAACTGAACAATCTGGAAAACAGCATTATGGCTGTGTCATGCAGTTTTCCAGACTGTAAAACAACCTGAAGTGCCCATTTAAGGGGAAAAAACAAAAAAAGAGTGAATTTTCTTCTAGGTGCAATGCTTTTTTTATTCAGTATTTGGCTCTGTGGCTAATGGTAGTCTCAAGTTATTGTAAGCTCCGATCTCGAAAATATTTGAGGCATCATTAAAGGGCATCTAAGAAAAAAAAAGCTGCAACCACACCTTGCTTAGAAATAAATGATATTGCTTGCAACTTCTTATACATTTTTTCTTCTTCTGAACTGACACAAGCAATTACTGCAACTAACAAACATCTGGTTTACAAGACTGTTTCCCAGAATTTTTAATGAGTATTTTGAAACCACTTTTCATGATGCTGAAGTGTAATGCAAATATGTCAGCGAAATAAGAAAATACTCAGGGAGAGTTTAGGTTTTATATAAATATTCTATGAAGTCAGAAGCAACTTTAATAAATGCAGAAAAAGCATCAATTCAGCACTTTTGTGGAACACTTTACAAATAAGTGCTCAGTTCGTTAAAAATTAATTTTCTACTGAAAAGTAGGTGGAAATAATATATTAAGACAGACACACTTTTGAAAAGAACATTTAACTTCAAGACATGGGCATATGAAATATATCAATCAATGAAAAGTGCCTTTTCACATGCTGTCAGTTATGATTCAAACAATATATGTGCTTTGTCTAGAGATGAAGTTCCTTCTTAGAAGAAATTTAAATAGTACTCTTCTGTGCAGAAGTAAGAACTAGTATCATCACTTAAATGTATTGATTTTGATAATCCCATCCTTTGCGAAAGCCTCCCCCACCAACTTGGTTACTTATGCCTTGTATTCCACATCTTTGGGATTGCAGCAAAAATAAAAGATACATGTTACTATAGGCTCAAAGTCATAATAATAATTATCCATTGACAGTTTAAGGATACAAAAAGTACAAGAAAGAAGGTGCTTAATTATTTAATGAGCTGAACAATGACATTTGACACATTATTTCAGATCAAATGTGCACTCAGAGACAAATGACACCTTAGGAAATTAAAACTGTAAGAAACCAAGCAGTTCATTAAATATACTACAGAAATCATAATTCATGTAGTGAAGTTATGAAATTAAGCTTCAGAAAGAATGGGTATTTTCAATTCTTTATCAGGAAAGATTTATTATAGCCTACTTCTAAAGGATTGTTTCACTATCTGCCAAAATGCAGGAGCTTCTAGAATAAATGTAGCTATTTTAACAGCATGCAACGCAATTAAGGGGGCTTCAAATAGTAAATTAGAAGCACTGTATTCAAACTGTAGTGTGAGTTAGTAAGTGGGATAACATCACTGAAAAAGGAAACTGAGTATGAAAGTAGATTCAAGACCATGACTATTGGTGAATATTTCGAGCATGTATATTAAGATTACAGTTTTCAATCTTGCACAAAACTATTCAAATGTGTGGCTGTGTATCACTTCAGTGATACACAAGACACCTGCTATCACTGACTTAAGAAGCAAAGTCTACTTTGCTACAAGCAAACATTAGTATTTCCTTAGCTTGTGATGTAAATGACACCTGTTCAAGCTTGCTCTGGCTTTAGACCTATTGAATCTCTCATATAAACTGTAGTGTTTCAGATCAGGATAAACTGTGCAGATGTGTACCTATGTGATCTATGCATTATGTATGGGCCAATACTCTAGAAGCATACTGAAATACTGTGGGTTAATCTGTTTCTTGTAATGCACTAAGGTATCTGCAAAGATACTTCTTTTCTATCCAAGTGAAAATAGGTACAGAAATTGCATATCTGGTTCTATTTAGTGGAGAGAAACAGGCAGAATGTACACAGGGAAGACGGCTTCCAAACGTGGCAAGTACTGGTGTACTTATAAAGTCATCAGTAAATGGAACTCATGCAAAATAATGTCAGAATGGAAGTTCTAAAAACACCTTGAAAACTGAAAACTGAAGATAAGCACAGAGCACACACTTACCTTTGCTCACGCAAAGTTGCTTGAATTTCACATACTCGAACTAAAGACCTTAAATTCTTTAATTCAGTACAAATTTCTGACATATGCACACTTCCCATGTTATGGGCTTCCTCACGTAATCTTGATGCCTGCAGTGGTTACACATAAAAGTTAGGATTTTGAATCACGCATTGGAAACAACTGGCAGCAGCCAGAGAATTGCTGGATGAGTGACTCTTGAAACAGCAAAGCACTCTGATTTCAAAAGGGAATATTAAATCAGAAGCACATTAAGTTCTTACAAAAGCCCATTTTGAATCAGAAATAAACAGCACTGCTGCCCAGAAACTGTTTAACCCACACTATACTAAGGCAGGGATAGTTTAGACTTTCTTGATTCTAACAAATGTTTACCCAACCATCTTGAAAGACAGTATGTGACAGGGCTCAGAGTTTCCGAAGTAATTTGTTCAAGCAGTTCGAAATCTCCAACCATTATTTCAATGGCAGACTTAAACTTCCCATCTAATTAAGCCTTAGTGACAAAAATAACTGAATGCTATCTTCTTTCCAGCTACCTTCTACCTGACAAAAAGAACTCTGCAACCCTCTTCAGGTGTTCCCTAACAGACCAACTCCTTTACTTTAATATTCTGAGTCAGCTAGAGACAAGCAGAGGTGTAACTTTAAAGGGCATGACTTATCCAATTTCCAATTTGTGCATTTCTTGAAGTGCCATCAATGAACTGGATATGACTTCAGAGAACTCCCCAAGAGCACCAAGGAGACCAGTATAATTACTCTAAGGCCCTGGATATTACACTGCAATAAGGAAGAGGACTTCTTTCAAGTGGCACATGGAAAAATTCTTTCAAAATACAGCCTTCCCTGCAGCATTATTGTTGAGCAATGTTACCCTCCGCTACACTGGGCCTGGCTGGGATGGAAGTAATTCTCTTCATAGCAGTCCACGTGGTGCCATGTTTTGAAACTGTGACCAATCCAGTGCTGAGAACACAATAATGTTTTAGCTATTTCTAAGCAGACCCCACAGAGCATCAAGGGTTTCTTCCTTTCTCTCTCTGACCCCCTCTCCATGAAGCAAATATGTTGTGGGTGGACAACGGCAGGGAGGGAACAAAACTCTGACAGCTGACCCAAACTGACCTCAGGGATATTCCATACCATACAATGTGTCATGCTCAGCAGTAAAAGTGGGGGACAGTGTTCCAGGGGTTGCCATGCAGGGACTGGCTGGGCACTGGCTGACTGGTAGTGACTGCTTTGCATCACTTTCCCCCCCACTTTTTTACTCTTTAACTTGCTTTTACCTCAACTCATGAGTTTTCTCATTTTTGCCTAATTGTCTCTCCAACTGGGGCAGAGTGAGCAAGTGGCTGTGTGGTGCTTAGCTGCATACTGGGATTCATCCACATCTGCTTAGGTACTTGTATGTTTAATTTCTCCTTCCCAAAAAATATGTTATTTAGCACAGGTCTTCATCAACTTCTGGCATTTCTCCAGTTCACAGCAGCATTTTGTGTTGTAATTCTCTACATTAGAAGTTTTCTTTTCTGAGTTTGTTAACATCCAGGAGTACCCCGCTCTCCAGCAGGATATAATTTCTCAAGTCTTTCCTGCACAACTCCAGTTACTGAATCATTTTTCAGTTTTCCATGCTGTGTTTTTAATGAGTTCTGTGAGGTAACTGCTGTAGTTCAAGAATGTTTTAGCTATTAACTACTAACAGCACATTTCTTCAAGTCTGACTGCTTTAGCACATACCTGTCCCAACTCTTCTCTTTTATTCACTTATTTATTTTTCAGTTTACTCCGGCATGTGCTCATCTGCCCTAATTTCAAGTTAGCTGTGTATCTGGCAGCTATCTGAAGAAACCAAGGCACTGCATTTTTAGTCCCTCTACTTTGATCTATCTTATCTTCTTCACTATGTATTGCACCTATACTTTCATTCACTTTTATATCAAATATCTCACCTAAGTGCCCCAGGTGTTACTATTCAAAACAGGTCTGTAAACAACACTACCATGTGCAATCATCTGAAATAGCAGAGAGGACAACACAGCATGTAGCATTTAGCACAAAGGGAGAAGTACTCAACTGAGTACACGACTGCATAGCTTTAGCTGAGTTTTTTATCTCTTTATTACCAACAAGGGCAAAAACCCCCAAAACCTGTGCACTGCATAAATCTGTTTTCTACATTAAGATAACTGCGAATTCAGTACACAGAATACTTTCAAAACTACGGACCAAGGCCAGAGATAAGTGCCTGTGCTGCACCTTTTCCTTAAAGACACTACACAGCAATGGCTCAGTAGAGGTTGGTAATGTCTTAAAACTGATTTATAAAAATCAATGAAAAGATGCAAGAATCCTAACAGGATCTCAGTCTAGACTGTGCTTGTAAGAGTCATCTTGCAAGTTGTTACCCAAAAGTCTCCAGTGTAGGCTTGTGCCAACATGCAACAACTCTTCAAAAGACAAAAGTAAACTGGGCTAGGCAAGATTATTATCCCAAACAGACTGCATCAGATAGGGCTGCCTGTAGAAAGAATTGAACTGGATTCAATAACCAATATGGTTCCTTTGACTAATACATTCCGAGCAGCTGATATGCACAGAGCTTCCTTGTATTACTACAGCAGAACAGGTTTCATGCAATTAGCTATAATATATGGATAGCAGTTCAACTGCATTTCCCATTATGGAGAAATAGCCCAAATTCAGTCTGAGTACTCTACATCTATTTACAAACAAGATAGAGTTTCTTTTTCACTGTGTAGAATTAACAAGTCAGTAACCAAAACTGTGGAGTAGTCTCAAATAGTTTACTCTGTACCTAATTCATAACGTTTTCCACGTAACAAAAATATCGTTATTAAAAAATATGTTGAAATATACGTTCTTTGCAAATTTCAACAGAACTTTAGCAGTAAGAAAATAGTTATGAGGATAGCTACTCATCTGAGGGAATTTCAAAAGCACTGAGACTTCAAGTGAGACTGAAAATACCCAACTGCTAAAAGGCAAACACATGTAAAACCTGCAGGTCTGGCCTAATCTGTCTTTCCTCTTCTCTCTTCTGGCTAAAGACAAGCATCAATGGTTTTTTAAAATACTTTTAACTCCTAGAAAAAGCAACCTGAGTAAAAAACTCAGATTTTAAGCTACTCATTATGCACTCGAACAGGTAACAAAGCAAAGGAGTACTCACCTGCTTTTCTGCGTGATCTGCAGGCCAGCCTTGAACATGCTTTATAAGGTTTTCATTGAAGTGTGCTGCTAGCGTAGGTGTTAATGAACATGTGGGTCGTACAGATGTATTTTGTGGTGCAGGTGTTGAGTTTGATGCACTACTGCTAGAGGTATGATTTGGACCTGGTGATGGACTTCTTTGACTACTAGAAGAAAGAATTTAAAAAAGCAAGTGAGCATTTAAAAACATATGTGAACCTATAGAGAAATGAACACTGAAAATTCATTGCTTCCAGGCACAAAAATACATGAAGTGTTCAAGCCACAAGTAAATACTTCTGGTAGACCAAACCTGTGCCACTTTTCTACAAACCTGTAACTTTCACAGGAACTGTTTGAGTGCTACAATGTAATGGGGTTTTTGTTGTTTGGTAGGGTTTTGTGTTTGTCTGGTTTTTAACTCTGAGAGCTGTTCAAGAGATATAAGCTGTGCCTATAGATGGTGTTGGATAAAGAATATATACATGTATGTTCTTCCTTCAAACAGCTGCAAACCCAAGATTTTCAGTAATGATGTTATCAGATGGGAGCCAAACAGGTTTATTAAACAGAGGTTTGCCACAATAATCATTATGAACAATGCCTGATGTCCTGATCTGAAAATACAGCCATATGGGATTTGAGGAGTTTACTACTCATGTCAAAACACAACCTAGATGGTTTTGTGACATTGTAATCTTCACTTAATGCACTCAGGAGAACAGAAGTATCACAGGAGCAGTGTGTTTGTAGCCACCAAACCTGACTGCTTTACTGGAACACACTAAGCATAACAGGGATGGTACCTCACAGTTATGATGTTCTTTGGCACTACATATACTGAGAAATAGCAGCACTAATTGTGTAAGGACCTAACAACTCTCCCACTGCCAGAAGCTTTTCAACACAGGCCATAATTTCAGTTTATTTCTAAAACTTTCTATCACAGGCAAGAAGAAAGTATTATGAAGGAGCACCAAATTTTAAAGAACTCTTGATTCATCACCTAACCTGCCAATCCCCTTGAAAACTGAAAACATCCTTACAAAATGCAATTATCTTTCTAGTCCAATGCCCAAACTTTTATCCTAATCAACTCGCACTTGGCAAAGAATTACAGCATTAGGAATTACAGCCTGCAAATTGGATGTCTGACATGCACCTGCTGGAACGATGCCAGCGGAGAGTCTCCAAGTGGATGAGGGGGCTGAAGCCCTTCCCCTATTAAAAAAGCAGTTCCTCCCCTCTCCTCAGAGCTTATGAGATTCACAGGATCTGGAGCACTGTGTAGTGGGAAGCCTAAAACCGGACAAGAATTAAACTGCTATAGCAAAGGAATGTGGCAGAGGACCACACAGATGACTGAGGGGCTGAAGCACATGCAGTATCAGGACAAGCTAAAAGTTTATTCATTCTGGAAAAGAGAAGGCTGACCGAAGGGGATTCAGGGATCTTTTTACGGACTCTTACTACTTTTGAGGAGAACAGACAGACTCTTTTCAAAGATGCCCAGAGAGGCAGAGACAAGTTGCAACAAGGGAAATTCTAATTAGACATGAGGAAAAAAAGAATCACCGTAAGGGTAATCAAACATTAGAAGAAGATATTCTGAGATATTAAAAAAAAAATCAACCTAAATAATACCCTTAGCAATTCAAACTTGCCAGTCTTACTCTAAGTTGGAACATAAGTAGACCATAGCTAGAATTCCCTTCCAAACTAAACTATTCTAAGTTTCAATGTATTCATTTAGCATCAGCACAGTGATGGTGCAGAGAAAGGCCATTTTTATTAACTATGTAGAATTCAGGCATAACCTTATTTACTCCTTAGTTCTACTAGAATTAAAATTCCCCCCTATGACTTATCCTCCTCATCATTTATCAGCCTGTCTTCTACTCCTACTTCATCAGTAAAAATCACTCTAACATATCAGAAATGTTTCAAGAAAATAAATAAATAAAATCTGTGGGCTTCTCAAAAATAAAGCTGTATCTTAATTATGACTAAAACATACTGTCACAAAATATCCTAGGCACTGCTATGTTAGCAGCAGGGGGAGCTATGAACGCAGCAATGACTGTTCCAAACTACCACAGTATTTTTAAATACTTCACTAAAGGCAAATACCTGCATTAGCTGAGGTAAAGACTGACTATGCTACAAGTAACAGAATGACTCCAGAGGCAAAAATACCTGTAACAAGGGTATGAGAACAGGATGGTTCTGAAATACACTACTACAAAAGACAAAATCTTACAACCTACAAAAAATGGAATGAAATACCTCCCTTCACAGCACTTGCCCAAGATAAAGGAAAAATTTTCCCGGTCCTTTCTGAAAACAAAAAGAAACTACCAACCTGATGAAACTATTAATTATAGAAGCACTCATTTAGTTTCATTTTTAAAGCAGCCATAATTCACGGTGTGTCTTTGGAATAATCTCTAACAGACAGACTCACTGTATGCCTGCACTGTATTAATTTCCCAACTTAAATGGCTGAAATGTTCACTTCTTTAAAGCTAGCAAAAGCTACTCAGGTTTTGTTACACAGTGTTTCCACTCCAATGAGTCAAAAACAATTCCACCCCCATTCACTTAAAACTTTTAATGTGCCAAGAAAATGTAGTTGTTATTAACTTCTGCTCAATTAATCTGTGTTTAAGCTGGAGAAAAATGCAACCTTAATTCACAGAGCTAAAGCAATTTTGGACCATCTGTCCACAGTTCAGGTTGCTAAGCTGTTGTTCATTCCTATAAAAGCAAAGGACATTAGCTCCCAAGAGCAGCTCCCAATCCAACTGACTGCTTTCATCTACAAAGGAATCATCTGCTCCGTATCAATTCAGACACACCGCCTGGACACAGCAAATCTTTTGCAGGTAAGTAAATCAACATCTGAGCTGCTCCACTTTCATTCAACTCCACTGCACTCAACAGAAAAGAATACCAGTCACACAGGTTTTTCCAAGTCACCTATTCCTTAATCTTCGACATTTTGCAAATGAGACACTTCCAAAGCAAACTGAAACGCATGAACTCATGATGCCCAATACACGGAGTCACAAACATGTATTAATTTGAGAGATACAGGACACTGAACAATACTAACACTGTCTCAGTATCTTTCATCCTGGCCTGCACACTGCCTCCCCCTCAGCCACGGGACTGTGCTACCTGCAGAGCGCCCCTGCTTCTGCAGTGCTGGGGCAAACTCAGCTTCCTCCACCAAAGCGCCGATGCCAAGTGGAGCAATTGTTTGCAGAGGGACAGCAGATCCCTAAACTCACTGCAGGTAAGGGTCATGCCAGAGTACAAAGTCATGTAACCCAAAGGGAGGGTGAGGTATGGACTAGTAGGCCAAATGCTCATCAGTATCAACTCACACAGACTCCCAGCCACGGTAAATGTTTCCAAGAATAAGACTACCTTTCTTAGGCAAGATTTCCTATGGGGAAAGGGTGATTAGCAAAGAACAAAAGGGCCTGTGACTGACAGCTGTCCCCCAAAAACCACACCACTCCTCATAAAAAAGCTTAGCTTGCTGCAAAGTGTAATTTTATCTTTGGTACTGTAATTCAGAAATATTTAAATAGCACCATCCATAATTACTAGGGACTAGAGATGGACACTATGCCTTTATTCTCCTCAAAGAGATAAATGACTTATAGGTTTGTAATCTGACAAAGATTAGAATCAAGTGTCTGCAAAATATCCTACATAAAAAACTCAAAACATCTGACTTGCTTGTGTTTGTACCCTCAAACTGGTCTATACCACAGAGTCTCCAGTAAAGCCAGCTTCAGGGACAGGACTGTCAAGCAAGCACACAACAGATAACCCAGTCCCCCAAAAAACCTCAAAACACAAAATAACTCCCTTCACCCAACAAAAACAGCCAAAATCAACAAAGACTACAAAGGTCCCCTTTGTTATTAGTCCCAGAAGGGCAGATAAAAGGACCTCACTATTTTATGATCTGGAAAGCACCACCATGTAGCTTCAGGTATGCTGACAATGAGAGAGTACTGGGTTTTGATTTTTTATTTTTTTAATAATGTACCACACACCTTATTTAACCACTCTAAAAATCCAGCTATTAAGAACTACAGATTTACAGAACCTCTAAAAAAGTCAACCTCTTCCTGCCACAGTTCCATACCATGACTCCATCAGAAATGGATCTTATGACACATCTTTGGTTATAGCCCCTGGAACCAATATGATAAAATGCAGAGCATCCAACACTATGAAGAGTCCATCTTCCCAAAAGAAAAATTTCAAACAAGATACAGATTCTAAACCCACCTTATAAATCAATGGTTAAATGTTTTATCATGCAACATCTGAGTAAGTTGCAATGTTGACAAAAAAAGTCTGGCCAAGGAAAGGTATTAGTGAAACTTACTTAATTTTTAATGCCTTTCATTAGAGCAGCAAAATCACCTGACAGACCAAAAAAATCATACTAATTTAAAAATCAAATTACACTACAGCAAGATACTATAAACATCTAACGTTAAGCAAATCACAGATTCCGTAACTGCAGAGAGACAGAAACTCCAAACTCTGAAATCACGATATGAGGCATCACTTGTAAAATTGACACCAGAATGACAGAGCACAACTGAGTTCCATTTTGCTTCTGTGAGAATGAAGTCTAATGGTTACCCCAAAAACGGAGAATCTACCACATTAACTACGTAACAAAAGTACTTAGATGCATCATCTCAGTAGCAGCAATTAAATCTTATGTACAATAAACGGGCCAAAGAACAGTCCACTAACTGCAACATATACAACACACATTGAATCCAGATAAAAAACAGGACAGAACAGAGAAGCATTTCAATATACCTTGAACGCTGAAGACTTCGTGGAGAGGCAGGTTCATGACCTGCCTGCTTGTCAGCTATTACTGGCTGCTGAGGTGCTGCCTGGGAAGCTGGTCCTTGTTTAACACCTGGAGTAGCAACCTGGAAAGTTCAAAATTTCATTAGAATTCCTACACAGTAATGAGCAAGCGTAAGAACCAGAGAAAACCAAGGAAATTACAATTTCAACACCTGTGGGTTCTTTTTGATCCAAGGTCTTTTGTTGACAATATTTTTATTCTCTTCACAAGGTGTTTTTTTTAAAAAAAAAATCTCTAGTTCCACAGCTGTGCCAATAAGATTTTTTTTCACTAAAAAGAGCTTATTAATAGACATAACAGAAGCAAATTTAGACCCATATGACTTGTCAAAATATTGCAAGCTTATCAGGCAAAACAGTTCAACCCAGTACTATTTTTGACTGTATCTTCCATCTGAGCACTGAGCTCATTTTCAACCTCAGAAAAGTTGTTCATTACCCAAGTAAAATCTTCATGTACAAATTTAAGAGTTCCCTACTTGAAAATACATTACAGTGTCAAGAACATAATTACATCATAAGCATATTAAAAACATCTCTATCAAAAATGGAAAAGAAAATCTAAAGCATATTTATCAGTTTGCTGCTCCCTTTTCTTTAAGTTCTAAATTCACAAGTGACTAAAAAAATAGTCACCAGTAGCTTCTTGCTTTTCCTTTGTAGTATACACTCAATACAAGGTATTAAGACACCAGCAGTGAGATACAGTCTTTTCTGTGAATTTCTGAACTATGACAGGATGAGAAGTTTAGGAATATAGCAATGTCTAATTTACAGCAAATGAAGTCCAAGATATTTTGTCTTGTCCGATGTTTTGCACACCTCAGTCAATATAAAGTATGTACAAGAGAGGTCCAGCTTCAAAATTTATCCTCCACTCTGCAAAATCAAGCTAACAATTTTAAGAGAAAAGGGAAGGAGCAAAGAAAAAATTACTTCTAGAGATCCATAAAGACAAAAAACCCAAATCGTCCAGCCTGTCTGGCATTTGCTGACTTCATATTAGTGTAGACTACTAACTAGTGGTCACCTGAACCTCCAGAAATTTTCTATTTCAGAAACAGACTTCGGTGAAACAAACAACAGATGCCAAGTCAGACGCTATCTGCTAAAGCAAACTCAAGACATAACTCGATTCATTTAAACATGCAGGGACTCTTAATGCAAATTCAAACTCTTTTATGTGTAAGAGGAAAAGTAACCTTTTAAAATTATCATCAAAATGAAAATGTGTTCTTTCTGGTTTTCAGATTAATATGCATAAACTAAAAAAGTCTGAGCAGCACATGGAAAGCCCACGGTACTAAAAGGATAAAGGAAGATCATTGTAAGATCGCTCTGCTGTTGAAATAAACAGAACTATATAGTTTAGGGGGGTGAAACAGTAGCAGTTCTTAAACTGATTTATGAGAACAGACTACACAAGTACCTTTATGAAATGTATGATATGAAGAACTTTGCTATTAATGCCTGCATTTTGCTCAGCCTGTGAGCAGACATTAATCATCAAGGCTGTTCAAACAGAAGGAACAATTTCGAAAGGAAAGTTCATCAGCAATAGTGGAATCACGCTGCAGATCCAAACTGGTAAAGTAACCAGCTCCCTGGCTGCTAAAAATAACTGAAAAAAAAAGGACTGTGAAGAAAAAGTGGGATTTGTGAGATAAATGAACCACAAAACCTCTCAGCTATTCCACGTTTTCCAAGTGTTTCAAAGACTGTAAATACATATACCAGAAACACTAAAATTCTAAGGGCTAAATATATTAAAAAACCAACCAACCAAACCAACCAACAGCAACATTCTCACTGAGCTTGATAGGTCTGTGTACAGTGCTTTACACAGCTATTCTGCAGACATTCAGAACCGTTTCTGATCACACAATACAGGCACAGCTAAAAGGCAAAATGACACCCAGGCTCCTGGAGTCTGTGACCCCCCAAGCTGCCACAGGCACACAGCACACCTGCAGGCAGACACACCAGTCTGAAAGCAGTACTGACATGTCCAAGCAGTCCCAAGCACCAGTACCGTGCCAATGGCTCTACTCTAGTCCCACAGCCAGCCCCAGTATCTGTGCATCTGGCACTGGGCTCTTCTTGCACAGGACCAGTTCAGGTTTGTCTGCCCTAAGCCCAAGTGCTCTAAACCCAAGTGTGTCCTGGCACAGCACCACATCTTGATCAGGCATAATTTATCTCCAACTCTACAACTGGACAAGCTAGCCTGACTGACATATCCGACAGGCTACTAAAATGGACGTGCTCACACTGCAGCTAGCACCACCTAAGTTCCCATCTCATGGAACTGAGTTACATAAATACAGGAACTATCAAGACAGTTCATTCCCTACTGAACTGGCAAAGTATCTGCTCCTGAACCAAAATTTCTTACTTCTGGGACTCACAATCAATCTCTGGGTTGTAGAGACCAGAAGAGATCTACTTCCACTTATCAACAGTATACAACTTAAGAAGATTCTTTTTCATATCTCTGGATTTGGAAGTGCCAAATATCTCAACCCTGCTATTTGATAATTTCATTACTTGCCACCTAGCTATGGGATGTGAACACAGATTGAAGATAAAATCCAGGGGCAGAAACCAAGGTAACAAACAGTACTGGTACACACATGAAGCTTTAGCAATTCATTCTATCATTGTCAATCACAAGAAACAGAGAGAATCACTTGGTTTTCTTTGTACCTATGAAAAAAATCTGATGAAAGAAAATGAGGCATTTTGACTATAATGAAGAATGCAACGCGTTCGCCTGAAAAGTATTCCTCAAAGGCCTTCAAGACATAAGAGGTCCACTTGTGAGCAGAAAATTGAGAAAAAGACACCTTAGCCAAACAGGAGTGGTGATAGAGAACACAGATTTTAGGAAGGTGGGGGTGTCTCACCCCAAAGTCTACAGTCATGCCTCTCAGGAAGAACCTTAGGAGCTTATACATTAGTTTCAATTTACGTTTCCTAGTCAATGACCCAATGAAAGAACTTTGCATGAATAGAGGTGAGTGGACAGGAAGGGAAAGGGACATTGTGTTATCGATCTGTAAACATCTAGAAAATCTCTAAACCAAATTTGAGACTACATCAAGTTAATTTCCCCAAGAAGTTCTCTCCCATTCTAAACATCTTTTATTGGCTAAGTCTAGAAAATTGTATCAGCTGTTGCCTTTGTTTTTGTTTCTATTTAAATATGCTAGAATACTGATGCCTTGGTACTATCTCCAGACAACATCTGAAGCCAGCATAAGAATTTCTTCAAGAAAAGTAAACTAGATTTCATGCTGGAGCTGCACTGCCAAAATACAGTCAAATAGCTGTTTCCAGTTGCTTGTTTCTATAGGGAAAGATAACATACATATTTTATCATCCTATATACAACTGCTAGCACATGGATATATAGAAGCAATACTTAATATTATGTATCATGGTCTCTTACTACGATATGACATGAATCAAAAGGAGCTTACCTTCTGCTGGGATGATACTGGTGGCGTAGTCATCAAAGGTTTAAGTGGAACAGTGTTAGTCTGCGGCGTGCTTATCCTTGGAGACACATATGATCTTGGTGATGAGGCATCAGATGTTAAAGACATTGGAGACTGATTAGATGGCTGAGCTGTAAAAGAAAAAAAATTGCTTTTAATAAAAGCATGTCCTATCTTAAATGCGAATTAGATTTTCTTTTGGTACTTTGGAGAATGCTATATTAGATGATATACAAACATATTCACTGTGAACAAGTACAACAATCAAATGTTCAACAACAATCCTAGCTAAAGAATTGCATTTTCCCCCAACTCCCCACTTCTAAAACTTAAGGGGAAGGGGAAAGAGAAGAAGCTATTAGGAAATGCTTTTTACACATGAAGAGACTAAATCATTTGTGACTCCTATTTTAGAGTGCTCAACTTGATTTAACCAAAAGAATGCATGAACAGTTTACACAAAAACCTATTAACCCATTCTAGGCATATACCAACAGCTCCCCACCCATGGTTAAAAATTACCATTAGTACTGCTTACCTACTCAATAAGATGACTGCATTTATTGGTTTGGTTTAAGTTTCTAAACTTAAGTTTTAAAGGTTTTTTATTAAGTTACAAGCCAGAACATATTGAAAACATCTGAAAGAGTGTCTTGCCTGGAAGAGGAAAAAAAAATCCCCCACTGGACAGAGCAAACTTTCTTTTAACAATTTAAAGCCTCCCTCAAAAGTCACAGTTGCACAATACTACAAGATGAGCGTTGAAGTAAGGAAGAGTTGTGTTTTATACTGTTAAGTAACACCTAATTCCGGTCCAGAATAAATTGAGAGGGTCTCACAGCAGTTTCATATTACTCATGGAGAATTAGTTACCATAAAACGAAAATCCCAAAAGGTGAGACAGAGAAGCATGTTTACTTAGTTGCGTGTCAGGTTCCTGCTTCTCAGTAACAATTTTTTATCCTATCTTTGGGAAAATAAGTCATTCAACATTCTCCACACTGTGTGGCCAAAGATATGACAAGGGACAGATTTTACAACTGTATCAGCCTTTTTAAAACGCTGTGTAACAATTTATGTAAGCGGAAAAAAGACTCTGAATACCTTGCGTAGACAGTTGTGCAGCTTGAGAAATTAGGGAGGTGATATTGAAAGCAGATGGTCCAGCAGTAAGAATTTTATGGAGTATAGACTGCAGAGAGGCTTGTGTCACAGCTGCTGTTAGAACTGAAAACAAACATTTTGTTTTACTGACAATTCTAGAACATCACTTTAAACTGTTCAAACCGGCTAATTACATTTTAAGGTGCATTTTCTTTCAGATTTATTTCCCATATCTACCATGACCAAAGATCCACCTGAACTGTTTCTCAGTTACTTCATTTCAAGTTGACTTGGAATGTCTAGCAAGTCCTTTCTTTAGTAGTTTTAAGACATACACTTACAAAAATTCTATTAAAAATTAACTTCAACTCTTCAGCTTGACCTTATGGATCAGTAATAATTCTTATAAACAGCAAAAGAAAATTTGTTCAATTTGCTACTGTAGTAAGCAGAATGTGTGTGAAGGTTTTTTGCACTACAGTAATTTTTAAAAAAAGCAAAAAGCAGAATCACTTTAACTCACTGAAAGAGATGGGAGGTAGATTTCCTGTTCAAGAGGCAAACAAATATCTTTCAAGTTGAAAATCAGTGTTTCTTCTTACTAACAAAAAAAACCCTTATCTGTTCTAGGTTTTGCTGTCCCGTATCATCCCCCTCAGGAAAAAAAACCAATCAGTTTTAACCCTTTTAAAATTGCATGACACAGGAACAGAGCATCTTGCAGCATGAGACAACTAGACCCTGAACTATGAGTTTCTGAACTAACCTTTCCAAAAAGGTCTGCAGGCTCTGTGGGACACTTCCTGAACATGCATTCCACCCATGCTCACTCCTGAAAAAACTGACTCACCAGCACAAGCACAGAATAACTCTGAATCATGTGCACAGTAAGGACAGCCCTGCTGTGCAAGGTGAAGTCACTCTGCCCACGTGGACACAGCCAGGCCCTCACGCCATCAGAACAATTCTGAACACTCTTGTTCCAAGAACATACACAGCTGCTGCTCAGATATTTTAAGAGAAAATTACTAGAAATTTCACTGGGCAGCTTTTTAATAAAATACAATTGGAGTTGACTGGACCTTTCATTTTTCAACACAAACAACCATAACACTCCTTTTTTTAGTCCAACCGAGTGCACTACAGTTTTAAAGGCTTCTCCCTGCACAGGAAAAAGAAACCAGTGACCTACTCACCTATTAGTACTGAATGAAGACAGAATAGTTGCTAATTAAAAGGAAGCAACTGACATCTTTTTCTGATAAATAATTACAAGGTACAGAATATTTTGTACATATTTGCACTTACTTGATTTGCACTTTCAGAAAGTTAAAGATAATTAACTCTTGGCACTACATGTATATGTTTTACTTGCTGTATAAATCAGGGATCCATGCACAAGAAACAAACAAAAAATCCTACGCCACTTTATCACTAACTTGCCACATACAGACACATTAGATACAACTGCATTTAAAACCCATCAACTCTACCTGTTCTTGCAGCAAGAGGCACTATAGGTAAGTGGTAAACTGACTTCTAACAAACTAAGCCAATGTGACAAAAATCTAAGGGACACACTGATTACATATACAAAATTTCACTGGCTAGCAAAGTTACTGATATGCTACCTGTATTCCGAGAGGCTAACTTGTTATGCTGAAGAAAAAAGTCGTTAGACAACAAGATTTAAGAATCCCTAGAAGTTTCAGTATTTGCGAACACACATCAACAGAAGAGCAGCGCAAACTACAGAAAACAAAGAACAGTGCACGAAACAAAAGAACAAAGAGCTCCAACGAAATTTTGTGCAACAGACAAATGCTGATACAGCGATTAAGTCACCAGTCTCAATTAGACTGCTCATGTACATCAACACTTATTAACTTGAAAACCTTAAATGTTGAGAAGGTTTAACAGAAAAAAAACCAACACAAAAATCCCCACTTTACCTAGGGATTCATTTATTCACTTTTCATTTAAAATAAGGCTTTCATTTACTACAGCCTGGTATCCAATAATATACTAATGTATGTAAATGAGAGATTACATGAACTTTAAAGAATCCTTACCTTCATTGATTTTGGATATATCTACGCTAGAATTATTAAGCTGCAAGGTGGCTTGCAGAGCAGGCAGCAGCTGTCGAAGGAGATTTGGGTCCTGAAGTAATGGAGGAATTGGTGATTGTGGGACAGGTGAAACAGGAACTGTAGGAGCAGATGAAGCAGGCGCAGAAGTTGGATTCAGTCCAGAAGCAGAAGATGTAGAAGGAGTTGTGCAAGAATGGGATACAGACTTGTCCACAGATGCAGACTCTGAACAGAAGACAGAGAGTATTTTTCATTTTCCCCAATATAACCTGACAACTCACTAGTACAATACTCAAATTTAGAAGATCAAATGTCTAACTACCATTTTAAGAAAAAAACCCACAACGTTAATAGAACAAAAACTGAAGATAGTTGATTTCTAATGCAATTTTACACTATTGAACCTAATATTTATTAGGAACACACACACACAACTTTTCCACTTCAAGATACTGGATGAAAAGCAGCCCATATTAAAAATGGGACTTTTTTTCCTTAGCTGTTACAACAAATGTGGTCCAAAAATTCCTTACCAATCTTTTCTTTTATTGTGCCTACACTCATATTCTACATTTTTACTTAAGATTTCAATCTCTCTTTGGAAAATATACTATGAACAAAAACTTTATAGCCCATGGATTTTGCATATATGCTACTGTGTCAAATTTGAGGGGAGGGTATAAGCCATGCTTCATTTATGAAGAGACCAGTACAAGAAGCTACAAAATATGTCTATCATACAAAAATCAGCTACAATGCTGAGGATTTAGAGAGGATAATGAGCTGTACTAGAAATGTAAAAACAGTACTGTTAACATCCCCACAGCAGAGTGGGGATGTTACTTTTAGATAAGTATCTAAAAATTTATCTGCCCATAATTAATTTTTAACTTGTCAGCTTCTCCTGAAGCTTTAAGACCTATATATACTTCATGTTATTAATACCATTTTAGGAAATATTATCACTTATTATCCACAGAAATACATGGTACTTAAATTCAGTTATACTGTATGGCAATTTGTTCTGATTAATATGAGTTATTTAATTAATTTTAAATTTGACTTCCACTTAACAGAAAGTTGCTCCTCTATTCCAGTACTGTGAGAAATCTCTGCAATGAAAGTATTTCAACTTACTATAGATGTACTGTCAGTCACTTCAAATATCCTTCTTTTAAGAAACCTGGACCATTATATTTCAATCTTAGGTCCCTCTTCTCTAATCCTTGTTAAACCCTCAGAGACCCCTGCCCCCAAATTCAGTCAAGACTAATGCCTCTGTAGCACCAAAGAAGTTGGATGCAGAGCATAAAGCTATGGATCCAAGATCTCATGCAGGATGTTTGCCCACAGTAATGAAGATCTGGATTTTAAACCCACCTCAAACCGGGCAGAGAAGGTCAACCTGGATATTCTACATTTCAGGCAAAAATCTAAATGAATTGGGAAAAATGGGCTGGGTAGTTCTTTTACTTTAAGGGTGTGCTTGCTTTTTTTATTTGGAGAGATGGTCAAAGTAAGATGATGCTGACTTTATTAGTAAAGAAGCGAAAAGGTCTTGTTTTGTTTTACTACATAAGAATAAAACATTATAGAATTTCTAACAGCTTTTGTATTCCAGTAACCTTAACTGCAACTTCCAAGACTAATTTGGAGAAGAACACTAAGAAAATAAACATAAAAAATTATGGAAGTGAGTAATGACGTGTAAATCTTTTCACTAAGATTTCTAATGTCACTGGGAAGAGGATTTCTGCTTCCATGCTGTTACAGTATAAATAGCTTATAAAGGTCACAAATACTCTAGAACACTTTTTCCAGACAAGTAGCTGAGAAATCTGAACCAGAAAAAAAACCACTGAAGAATCCAAATTTGAAAGCTTGCAAGGATGCAACAGCCAGGACACAAAGACATATTTTGGAATTTCAGGTGAGCTTCAGAAAAAGATGTGCCCATATCTAGTTACAGTCTCCTCAGGGTTGGTTGCAATGTATCTGTGAAGAGACCTGGTCATTTGGCCAGGAGCTTTCATAACAACTTAAAAAGGGACAAAAAGAGTTACAAAGACTGCAGATAGAAAAACCAGTTACAAAATTTCTGCATGGTTTTCAGTAACATGTGAACTAGGACACATGATTAGGTATTAGCGCCCATTAAAACAGTAAGTCATTAGTAAAAGTTTTTGTTATAAAGTGTTGCATATAAAATCTTAAGTTACAGTGTTCAAAGTAAACGTTAGGACAACTACAGGTCAAGACACATCTAACAAACAAGAATCTTACCATACTAAACAAAAACATGTGAAGTTTAAATTGAACTTGGATCTGTCATAGTCCAAATAAGATCAAGATACACTGGCAGACAAAAGCAAGGGAAATAAGCACAATGGGGCACGTTAGTACTTACATGTACAAGCCTACTAACCTACAGTTTTGAGAACCTTACAAGAAAAACAACCATTAAAAAAAACCCAAAACACAAAATACCCTCATTTCAAAATGAAAAAATGTACTGAACAACTGCCAGCACTAATTTCAAAACATATTTAATATATTTAGACTTGTCTTCACTGTTAAATATTAAGTTATTTTAAGTAAAGAAGCAACTCACTACTATATTATTTATTCATGTAATCCAACACCTGACCCTCGAACCACACCACCATACCAAACAGCTGGAAGTGCTTTTCACCCATGCTGCAGTTCTGAACAGAAAATACACTGAATCAAAGGCAAACTCAAGCTAACAATGCAGTTAAAATAAACCTTATATCCACTCAGTCCTGGGTATTCACTTATTTCTTGAATAACAGAACTCAAAACATGTCACTCAAAACCACTGAATTCCATGAGGTCTGTAAAACTACTTTAGTTTGAGTTTCGGTGCTGTAAAAATGCACACTGAATTGCATCAACACAATATAGTCAAGTTATTTCTTTCAGAGAATATGCAGACATTATTTCATAGCTATATTACTGCAGGTATTTTAAATATGTGTTAAAATGTATCTGTGAAAGGTTATTTTTGTACAATCACCCAATTAAACCTAGAGAAAGGATATAAAGCAAGGATAGTGCCTAATGCTAACATCCCAATCTTTGGAGATGTTTAACAATTCAAAAACAAAACACTAAATGTTATAAAAGAATACATCTCTATGACCATGACTACCTACATGTACATCTACATGTACATCACATTAGAACTGTTATTTAACATCATAGAGGATGCAGAGTAAAATGACTGTTCAGAGCATCAGTGCATTACACAAATTATTTAAGTTATTATTACTGAAATTCAAGCTACAAACATGTTTCTGCCAAAAACAAAAAAAAAAACAAAAAACAAAAAACCTTGTAAAAATATTAGTAGAAATTCAAGTATTTCTTGTTCGTATTAAGTAGCTGTGCTGGTTCTCACCAGGACAGGGTAAATTTTTGGAGTAGTCAGAAGGGTTGGTTATTCTATACCACCTCACTTCGCTTCCAAGGGCAGAGGCAAGGGAGTTGTTTTCCACTCAGTGTAGCCTGCTGGTGGTTCACATATTGCAAGTTCCCACATGGTGAGCTTTTTTTTTGTGTGTGAATTCTCTCTCTTGTACATCTTTTTGTTAATGTTGTTGCTGTTAATGTTCATTTCTTATTTCATTGCTGTTTCCAGTAAATTTTTCTCAGCTCAACCTGTAATCTTTTCCTTTTGTGCCTCCAACTCTCCTCTCCAGCCTGTCACAGGGGAGAGGGAGGAGGCAGTGAATGAACAGTGCGTGGAGTGTTTCAATGGGAACACTAATTTGGGGAACACCAATCATAAACCTCAATAGCCTTATTTGGCTCCCAATGGGGTACAAAGGGTTGAGATAATCAGATCTGACCAGAGTGGTTTGCAACAAATTTGATTTAAACATCTGTTGTACTAGGCAGGGAGTCAATGGTCACAATGTTGCTTGGTCTGTTCACATGGTTGTGGCACCTAACCCTGTATACAGACCTGTATATGCCCTGTGTGCCCACCATGGTATTCTTTTTCAGAGCAGGGAGAAAGAGGGATCAGGATTGCTGTGTTGCTGTATTGTGGGAGACCAGTTTATGACATGAAAACATGAAGGGCAATGAGGGTCATTTGAGATGTGTGTTCAGTAATGCTCTTTTACCCTTCCCTTGGGGCCTACCTTTGGGAGTCCATTAAATCATACATAATCTGTGGGGGAACAGGGGCAGGTAATTTTCCCTAGCTTTTTATGCCCTTTGTCTCTTTCAGGCCTGTTAAAACAGCTTTTGAGAATTCTGAATTTCCTTTGGTTGTTAAGAAAAGCATGGTTGTATTGCTATGTCTCTGGAGTACAGTCTATACCATGTTTAGAGTCAGTGTGGCCCACACCATGTTTAGAGTCAGGAGAGAGATTTCTAGGAAGGTCTGCCCCGTGGGTGGATTGTCCTAAGTGGCATGGAATGTGGGAGGAAATGGGCCAGTTTGGGGGGAAATTCTCTGCTTCAATGAGTTGGAAGTTCCCCTCTGAACAACTACAGGATCCTCATAAAGCAACAGAGTATTTTCAAGGAGAATGCTGTGGCAACTCGAGGGGAGCAAATTATTGCAGTTTGTTGGGTCCTGGCTACTCTTTACCAGACATAGTTCAACAGCAGACAGTCTCTCAGAGAGAAGAGGAGTAAAACAAACCAACAGGCACTGAGGCTGTTTAAAACAGCAGCTGAACCAGAGCAACAACCTGTGCTGTGCCAGTAGCAGTAGCCCCTATATAGAAGAAGAAATCCAAGATCAAATCAGTTCAGTTAGTGGAGGGATGAAGAGGAAGCAGAACCCTCACAACAGCAGGAAGAGGAAGAGCCAAAGATAATCACCCTATCCCTGAGAGAGCTGTGAGATACGCAGAAAGATTTCAGCTGCCAGTTGAATGAACTCCTGGTGACTTAGCTGCTCCAATGCTGGGGTATCATGGTCCATGCATGATATGAAACTAGATGGTGGTGAAGCCAAGCAGCTGGGATCTCTGTCCTGGGACAAGGGCATTGACAAGAGAATTGGGAAGAAGACAAAGTCTCAGCCTCTGGAGGTGACTCCTGTCATGCAGGAGGGAAAGTATTCTCTCAAGGACAATCTAATAGTGCACTCCAGCAAGGTAGAATACCATGGAAAAAAGGTATCCGGTACCTGATGTGCTGGAAGTAATCTACAGAGATTCAAATAATGAGCAGTCAGTCTCCTGTAGACTCAGATCAGGTCCAGTGCACACAATCCATGTGGCACAAGTCTGTACAGAGCATGCAACTGCCGTACACCAACTCACTGGCATTAATGTCAATAGAAGGAGGAGAACAAACAGTGCTTCATGTGACTACCCAACCCCAGCAATATGAAGATCACCTTGACCCACACCTTGGCTGTGGAGACTGTCCAAGACTGTGGACAGACTTGAAAAAGTCAGTGAGGTAATGTCCCATGCCCTGCCAGTATGGACCAGAGTCTGCTATTGGGAGTAAGCACCCCCCTGCTCGAGAGAGAAGATACACACAACAAGGTAACCTGTGTTTTTTCTGTGAGCAAAATAGAGGACATGAGGAAGTGAGGTGGAAAATCCACCTCTGCCCTAGCAGTACAGATATGTGAGCTGAACAGAAGAACAACCACCACAGGAAATTCTTCAAGGACAAATGCCACTCCAGTTTTCCATGGGCAAGTCCTCAGATATAAGAGCTGATGTTACTTCTGATCCTCTAGAAGGGACCTCCAGTTCATATTTACAAGGAGCGAGCAATGAGAACTATGACCAGGACTAAAGAGGACCTGCCCTCAACTAGATGGGGGAAAGGGACAATCAGATCTATTGGACTTTGTGGATCCATGGCCTGGCACATGAGACTCCTAAGAGATTAAGGCTTTAGCTGACATCAGCACACAATGTACCCTGATGCCATCAAGGTATGTAGGGGCAGAATCCATCTCTATTTCTGGGGTGACAGGGGGATCTCAACATCTGACTATACTGGAAGCTAAGTGAATCTGATGGGGAATGAATGGCAAAACTATCCCACTGTGACTGACCCAGAAGTACCAAGCATCCTTGGCATAGATTACTTCAGGAGAGGGTATTTCAAGGACCCCAAAGGGCACTGTTGGGCATTTGGGATAGATGCTCTAGAGACAGAGGAAATTAGACAGCTGAATACCTTGCCTGGTCTGTCAGAGGACCCTTCAGTTCTGGGACTGCTGAGAGCTGAAGAACAACCCAGTTGCTAATGCAATGGTCACTGACAACAATACTGCACCAACTGGGAGACTCTGTGACCGCCATCCATGAGATGATTTGTGAACTGGAGAGCCAGGGAATAGCCACAAGACTCACTCATACTTTAACAGCCCATATGGCCAGTGTGAAAGTCCAATGGAGAGTGGAGACAGACAGTGGACTGTCATGGCCTGAATGAAGTCAGGCCAACACCAAGTACTGCTGTGACAGACGTGCTTGAACTTCAGTAGGAACTGGAGTCCAAGGCAGGGAAGTCATGCCACGATTGACATTGCCAATACATTTTTCTCCATTCCTCTGGCAGGAGAGTGCAGGCCACCGTTTGCTTTCACCTGAGGAGTGTGCAGTACACTTGGAAATGACTGTCCCAAGGGTGCAAACACAGCTCCACCATTTGCCATGGACTGATCCAGAATGTGCTGGAAAAGGGTGAGGCTTCAGAACACTTGCAGTATATTGATGACATCAATGTACAGGGGAACACAGCAGAGGAAGTTTTTGGAAAAAGAGAGAAGATAAATCCTCCAGAAGGCAAATTCTGCCATAAAGCAAAGTAAAGTCAAGGGATCGGTCCAGGAAATTCAGTTTTTAGGACTAAAATGGCAAGATGGACAGCATCAGAGTCCAATGGATGTGGTCAACAAAATACCAGCTATGATCCCACCAACGAGCAAATAGGAAGCACAAGATTTCCTAGGTGCTGTAGGTTTTTGGAGAATGCATATTCCATATTTCAGATTGTCAGACCTCTCTATCACGTGACATGGAAGAACGATTTAAAGTAGGGTCCTGAACAAGCTTTTAAACAAAAACAGGAGTAGCATGCAGTAGCCCCTGGGCCAGTCAAGACAGAACAAGACGTGAAAAATGTGCTCTACACTGCAGTCAGAGAGAATGGTCCTTCCTGAAGTCTCTGGTAAGAAGCACCTGGGGACAACTCAAGGACAACCCCTGGAGTTCTGGCGTCGGGATACAAAAGATCCGAGGCCTGCTACATTCATAACTGAAAAAAAGATACTGGCAACTTAGGAAGAGGTTTGAGCTGCTTCAGAAGTGATTGGCACCAAAGTACAGCTACTCCTGGCATCCTGACTGCCACTGCTGGGCTGGATGCGCAAGAAAGAAGTCCCTTCCACACATGATGCCAGTGATTCTATGTGGAGCAAGTGGGTCTTGCTGGTAACACAGCAAACTCAAACAGGAAACCCTAATCGCCCTTGGATCTTGGAAGTCATCAGGAACTGGCCCAAATGTGAAAATTTCAAATTAGTATCATCAGAGGAGGAGGAAAAGGTGACATGTTGAGGAGACCATACCATATAACCAGCTACCACCAAATGAAAAGTGATAGTCTCTTCACTGATGGTTCCTGCTGTATTGCAGGGACAAACTGAAAATGGAAAGCTGCCACATAGAGTCCGAAGAGGCAAGTCACAGAAGCTCATTGAGGGACAAGGTAGATCAAGTCAGGTTGTACAGCTGAAAGCCACCCAGCTGGCTTTAGATACCACTGAATGAGACAAAATGGCCAACACTCTACCTCTACAATGAGCCATGGACAATAACAAATACTCTGTGGGGGTGGCTAGACTAATGGAAAAAGATCAGTTGGCACTGGAGACGGAAAACCACCTGGGCTGCTGTACTGTGGCAGGACATCAATGCTCAGGTAGAGAAGCTGACTGTTAAAAGTCTGTCATGCAGATGCTCTCTGAGAGTTGGGCTACTGAAGAACACTGCAACAACAGATGAGTGGACCAAGCTACCATGATGAAAGTGTCTCAGGAGCATCTGGACTGGCAACATAAGGGAATTATTTCTGGCTCAGGGGGCTCATGATGCCTCACATTATCAGGAAAGGGATACAACATACTGATGGGCTCATGAGAGGGGTGGATTTAACCATGGACAGTATCTCACAGACTACCAACAACTGTGAAACATGCACTGCAATCAAGCAGACCAAGGGGGTAAAGCCCCTGCTGTATGGTGGATGATAGGCAAAAGGAAGTATAGGGAACCCTGGCAGATTGATTATATCACACTTCCACAAACCCGCCATGGCAAGCTCTACATGCTTACAATGATAGGAACAACCACTGGATGGCTGGAGACATACCCTGTGCCTCACGACACTGCCTGGAACACCACCTCGGGCCTTGAAAAGTAAGTCCTGTAGCAACATGGCACCCTGAAAGAACTGAATCAGACAATGGGACTCGTTTCAAAAACAGCCTCGTAGACACCTGGGCCACAGTACTGAGTGGGTATATCATAGTCCCTATCATGCACCAGCCTCTGGGAAAACTGAACTGTACAATGGACTGTTAAAAACCACATTGAAGGCAGTAAGTGGTAGGACCTTCAAACATCGGGAGATGCATTTAGCGAAGGCCACCTAGTTAGTTAACACTAGAGACTCTTCCAAGCAAGCTGGCCCTGTCCAAACAAAACCTCCATGTACCATAGAAGGGGATTAAGTCCCTGTGGTGCATATGAAGAATGTGTTAGGGAAGACAGTTTGGATTAGTCCTTCCTCAAGCAAAGGCATCATTGTCCATAGCGCAGGCAAATCCATCCATGTTTTTGCTCAAGGACCTGGGTGCACTTGGTGGGTAATGCAGAGGGATGGGGAAACACTATGTGTACTGCAAGGAGATTTGATTCTTATGTGAGAACAGTCTAATGTTGAATTTTAAAACACTGGCTGCTGAATGACACTGTCACTGTATGCTATAACTACCATGGACAATGAGTATGGACTGCTTCAGATACACCAATCAGGAGCTCCTGACACATCCTGCAATTAGCTGGGAGCACACCAGTTGAAAGGTGTATGATCTGGACATGATGTAGATGGTATAGAATAAGGGGTGGGTAACAGCCCGGTTCTGGCCAGCACAGGGTTAACTTCTGCAGCAGGCAGAAAGGGCAGTTATTTTGTACCACCTCACTTCACTGCCAGGGTTGGGGAAGGGAGTCTTTCTCCAGTGGGAGAAGGTGGCAGCAGTTCCCATACTGCAGTTCCTCCGTGGTGAGCTTTTGTTCACATGTGGATTGTTCACCTCTCTTGTATACCCTTCTAATAATATTGTTGCTTTTACTGTTCATTTCTTATTTCATTGCTGTTTCCAGTAAATTCTTCTTATCTCAACCCGTGATCTTTACCTCTTCTTCACAAAGGGAAACTCCTTTGTGATGGAAACACTCATGCTAAAAATACAGACTACAAATTAGTTGTATATTATCACAACTCTCTTTACCTTAATTTAAACCCATCTATCTTACTTCATGGCTCACAGACAAGATACTAAATCCTAGAAATACTGCCAACAAAACAAAGCCTCCAAATATTTTCAGATCCATTTTTGAATAATGTAACTACGAAGGTTAAAACCTAGTTTAATTTATGATGCTATACAGAGCCTGCAAGTTTTGCCTTTTGAAGTTAATATAACTAGTCAGAACTCCTCAAGAAGAAATATTGGTCTGACAAAAACCCTCAGATATCACTCACTGGGGTGTGTGCATTTCCCCTGCTTTTTCCACAAATAGAAGCAGAAACTCCTCACTCTTTTTCCTCCCTAATTACTTTTTTCTGATCTGCTTTGAGAGATTGTTTCATTGTTTATTTGAATTAAGTTTACTTTCCAACATATAAACACTATTTTCTAGTTTATTAGTTTTTAAAAGTGCTTATTAATACAACAATCCTGTAGTTTTTAAGTGCACTTGAAGCCCTCAAACATCATGAAACACAGTCAAGATGAACATAACATGCTGAAAAAAGTTAACTATCTCCACAGATTTAAATCCTGTAGTTTTACGATTCTGATACACTGGTCCCTACACCTGTCAACATCAATTCATGTTCCTTAACAAGCAATCTACACAATTATTGCAAAATAAGGATTTGGATTACATGGCAGTCATTCATAAACTTGATCTGACTCATTAAGCATCACACTAATTTTGAAATGACAACCAGAATTTTACCAACAGAAAATACAAATTAGTCTGTGTCTTATAAAAAAGTTTTTGTAACAACTTAAGACTTTTGCAGGCCTTACAGCACAGACTATGGCTGAAGAAGTGGAACAGGGCAAGGCTGCAGCCTCTTCATTGTCAAGATCAATTTCAAAACAAATACTATGCAAATGACTCCTTAACCTCACCTAAAACTTCAGTTTTTATCATGAAAGTCTCGAGGAAAGCTTTCTAAATAATAAAAAAAAGAAATAAAAACCAAAACCAGAACACAGCGTGCTGCGATCTGTTCCAGTTTTAGGAACTTCATTAAATAAAATTTGTTTTCTCTCTTCCTCTGAATAACTAAAAAAAAAAGAAGAAAATTAGATTATTTTTGAAATAACTTGTTGTGATTTTAAAAATATGACTTTGCACCAATTTTTCCATTATAAGCTATGCACAATGAAGTCTCAATATCTGGAGCTTTTAAAAAAAACTAAAAAAATCCATTCGCTTTGTTGCAATAACGTGAAAATACAGTATGCTTTCTGACAATTATGCAAACAAGTTTATTAGACGCAGCTGACATACACAACTGTATTATAGAACTAAACAACTTTCTGCACCATCAACTTTAATCACATGGGAAAAAAAATGACCAAGAAATAAAGCCATCCAAAACTAAAAAAAAAGATGGAAAACGAAGTAAGCGGATGGCAAAAAGAAACACCATCAGATGTGGAGATTAACTTAATGGGAAGAATTATTAATTGGTTTAACATTAAATTGGAGCAGGAAAAACCTTCTTATAAGGAAAACAATTTTTGAAGACCACAATGAACAGGGAAGAGCTTTCTATTCATAACCTTCTCTGCTGGGAGTGTGACCCACAATCACATATTTTGGACAAAGATGAAAGAAATCCAAGTTATCAGTCAGAATTTCATATGACAAGAACCTGTATGACACAAGGTGCACGTTTTTTTGAGTTTTCTGAAGAGGTTTGCTGAAGTTTTTGCTGAAGTAGAAACACCTGGTCAAGTCAGAATGGAAACACTCTGGTGTGATCCTTCCAAGCAGTGGGAATTTTTTAATAACATGGCCAAACAATCCTTTCAGAAAAAAACACCAGATCATTTGCAGCAGTTGTGCTACAATGATTTTCAGTTTTTTCTAAGCACCCTTAGCTTATCAGTTTGAGTCAGTAGATAAACATGCTACTGAATCTTGCCATCACCAATCTCTGCCCCTTAGGACAAGAATCTCTGCTCCTAAGCAAACAGCTGATCTGCCAGGACTGACATTGGGAAAGGCAACCCTGAGCATACAAGGTTGAATGCAAGGGGGTGGAAATCAAAGCCTTCTGACTGTTCAGCTACTCTGCTTCAATGACGAGCTTTGACACTGACAGTCCCACACCTCTGCTGTGCCTCTGCCACCCTGCTCTGTCTGCTGGAGTCCTGTGAGCACCTGCACCTTGCTTACTCTCCTCTTGGGCAGGGTGCGCCAAGGTTATCAGGCACCTTAGTGTGACAGAGAAGTGGATGGGGAAAAAAGAACAAAACTGGGAAACGCTTTTTTTTTTCAAGGAAGGACTTTCCTTCACAGCCCTCTGTCTGACAGCTAACATACTAGTAGTCCCTGCATGACTAGCTTTAAATTAATGCTATATATTGGCTTGCTCTTATTCTGATTTATATCAAAGATTTCTTTTTAATGACATAGAAATTACCCACTACTGTTGACTAGATGATTCCTAAATTATTAAAATAACCCTTTGAGTGTTCCAATAGCTTTTACTACTCACGTAATTTTTACCTCATTTAAAACAAAACAAATGCATTCAAAGTCCTTTGGATTCAACACTACAATATTACCCAACCACTCTATTGTGAGCTTGAGCTGTTATCTTTGCACTGCTAGCAACTATTAGGCACATGTGCTCTCTGTGGGAGGAAAACTGCATTACAAAATTTACAGAAATTTGTATCTTGTTGCCCTATAAATCTCATCTCTGCTTCACTGACTAAAAATCTACTACCCAGAACAGCTAACAGAATTGCTTTATTTTATGCTGATGATTAAGAATCATAACACATTTTCTGTGTTGAAGCACCTGGAGTGTACAGTCCACCAACTAAGCTCTCCAAGCACTGGTAGTCACATTTATCTGTTTTACATAGTTCAGTTCTGATCTACTAAGGACCTTAAGCCACAACAAAAATACATATTTAAAAGTAATGGACTCTGTAAACACATTTGACTAAATGAAACTACAGTGACAATAACAACTAGGTTCTCAAAAATACTCACATTATCTAAAATACAAAAAAAATCCATATTTCTCACATTTGGATTACTCCAGTTTTAAAACTGAATTTTTTGTATTTTACCTCTGCTGTCAAAATAAATGTAACATCAATGTTCAGAAAACAAGTATAAAGTACTGGAAGAAACTAACAGTCTCACATGTGTAACTTTTTCTAACCAACATATGAATTGAGTAATATACTTGAAACTGCAAAACTCAGCCAAAGAAGATGCAACAGTATCAGAAGCAATGTTAATAACTGACCACTGAAGACTAGCGAGTGTTACAAGAAAACCATGGGGTGAGAAAAGGAAAAGAAGCACCAGAGTCACAACCCACCCAGCATTGCATTGGCCAGCTTGTTGTGTTCTCATAATTTTAGAGTACTGCTGTACTAGAAACAGAAGTGCTGCCTGATGGGACTTGGAGGAAAGGTGTGAGAAGCAGTATCCTACAGACAGACACACTGTTAAGATATGGACAATACAACATTTCATTCTGAATTAGGAAAATGTGATGTGCCCTACAGATAAAGCAGCCAAAAAGTAGGAAAAGCAACCCCACACTTTACCTGCATAAAGCACTCACAGTGAGCACAAACAGAAGCAGCAGATTCTGACTGGAACATTCAAACCAAAGGGTAGAGGTCAAATAGTTCCCCAGGAACTCTCCACTACTGCCAGCCATTGAGGGCAGAGGACTACTGCTAACAGCTGAGCTATAGTTCAGCCAGGGATTTTATTCAATCTCCTTGTGGGACTACAACATACCCCTGCAGCAAAAGAGATTGAGCTGAAAAAAGCATTGTTGTTGGGTTCTGTGTTTTTTTTTGTTGTTCTGCTTTTCAAAACTATTACTGCATCAAAAAATACACACTGAAATCAGAACTATTAAAACAGTGGTACATATACACTGGCATAAGGCAGCCAGCAACACATTCACAAGAAGCAAGAACTCATTTAAGGAAGGACTATCGCACATATTATTCAGTCATTTGGACCAACCTATTTTTGTAGGCAAAAAGATACAGCTTTACCTCTTTTTAGAAAGAGAGAGGGATCGCAGAGTCAGTGAACACAAAAATAAATCAAAAGCTATTTGCTTTCCTAGTGTAAACATAAACCTTTCAAACTACTTTTCTGTTCTGCAAAGACACTTTCAGAAGATTGTCTGAATCAAGTGTCTCAGGACAATTATTGTATTTTCAATTTATATAACAGCTATAAAAAAATACTTTATAAACTGCATACCTCTAGTACTGCAGGTTCACAGTCACCTCTGAGAGAATAAGTAACAGTAAATCATCCAAAGCAGTGCTTCTTCCATTTTTTAAAATTTAAGTAGGTAAAATGCTACAGAAAATTTACTGGTTAAATTTCCTTAAAAAGACAGTCTGACATTCTCCGAAAAAAGAAAAAGGAAAGCCAACTGAATGTACTCTTTGATGATCTTTTATCATGACAGAACCTGCACTGAATTCTTCTGTTTCTGTAGAAGAGGTAAAGCAACATGTAAAAAATCATGTTTTCTGGAGTAAGAATTTCAAGCCCAACGTTCACCTATTCTAATTCCTCAATTATTTACTAACTTTCTGTAATCCACCCTTTTCTGAAGCTCCGTAAGTACAATATTTGCTCACAATCAAGCGCCATGAAACAGATCAATGAGGCATAATTACTACAGAGAATCTATTCATTTAACCCATATAAAATTAAAAAACCACCTATCTAAGAGCACAGAAATTCAGTGAATTATTTAATACGGAACCATCCATGGTAGTATGGATTCTATAGTAAGATTTACAGTGTCAAGACTGCCCTGTGTGATTGTTTCCACCATTATACTCAGCTGTATGTTCTCAAATTAATGCTGGATGTAGGAAATATTACAACTCTCTGCCAACATCTGTAGCGGTTGTCAGAACAGGAAGTTCCTTCAATTGCTGTAAGAGTCGGTTGCTCAATTAATGAAGATGTGCAGTAAAGCAGCGAAAGAATATCCAGTATGAAATCTGATCA
This sequence comes from Callaeas wilsoni, assembly GCA_013398955.1. Classification (NCBI taxonomy): domain Eukaryota; kingdom Metazoa; phylum Chordata; class Aves; order Passeriformes; family Callaeidae; genus Callaeas; species Callaeas wilsoni. The sequence goes on from VWPU01006708.1 coordinate 57,366, forward strand.
CACACCAAACAGGAGTCAAGAATATGCCAGAACTGAGTAACAGTAAGAGGGGGTTTAAGTGTATTTTAAATATAGAAATGGAAATAGAGTAGATACACTACAGGAAAGAACACTGACATGGATGTTTTGCACTGTATTCGCACTGTAATGTGTACAAGTGCAGCAAACTGCAATCAGAAAAAAACAGAGGCTTAACTGAAGCAGGTAACTACTGCTCTCAGTACAAGAACCATGCTTGAACTAGTACACCTTACTTTGTGCTTTACTGTGTTGAATAGGAAAAGACTTGCTGAAAAGAACCTGTTCCTCTGTAGTTTACAGTCAGTATTCATGACCCAGGTTATGTAAAAATTGCACTAAGTGTCAAGAAAAAACATTAAAAAATTCTTTACGTGCACAATTGTCTTACATTGCAGTATTTGTCAATGTACGCTATTGTTTGAATATTTTGGGTGGCCAGGTGTTCTTAAGTCTGTGTAGAAGTTGGACCTCTTTAATAAACAAAAGTGGAAGACTTGAAAACAAACACAGAATACAAGACCAGTGTCAGACCAGAGTCTGTTTTGGTCTTCTTTTTAAAACTCTTTAACTAGGCCAACTTACAAGTATGGACAGGGCAAGAAGCCACCTTTCAAAAAAGAATTCAATTACATACCAATTATACAATATTTTAAATGAAAACACAACATGATTATCAAAAATTACTTTTCCCCCTCCCAAAGCCCTCAAAATAGGATCTTCTTACACAATACCACTTTCTAAAACTCAACTACAACAAAGTAACACACTATCATTAATGATACACATCTCATTCTCACAGTCTTCTTGAGTTCTTCATCCCTAATAATGAAGTAAATCTGACAGATGTTTGAAAGGTGACAAACAATGCACAGTAAAGTCCTGATCTTCACTTGACTCAAACTATATCTAACAGGTATTATCAGATAACAGAAATACAAATTATCAGCAGATTTAGAACTGAAGATCCAATATTTCTCAAGATACAGATCAAAACAGATTAGCTCTTACAAACATGTAGAAGCAAACATTCTCGTTTTCTGGAAGAACTGTGCTTGTGTTGATTGAAAGGTTTGACACTGGCATTCCAAACAGTAACAGCAGTTCATAAAACATAATGGTCCAAAACGACTTTCAAATTGTGTAACTACATAACAATTCAAATAAATGGCAAAGTTCCAAAACAACAAGAGAGAAGACAAAAATTAAAATATGTTCTACAAAAATACATCTTTCAAATTATCATTTGAAATGTTAATTTGCAGAATAAGCCAGTAAATAGGAAATATCACAGTGTCAATTTGAAGTTGCATAAGATATAGCAAACGTACTTTAAGGGAAAATAAACACATCAAAAGAGTAATCAGGTTCTGAGCACATACAATCAAACAGGAAAAATATCTTTAAATTCTAGTACTAACATACTTCGAACAAGCAATGTAATGCAATGCATCATCTTGAATACTAGAAGGAATTTCATCAGACATACCTTTTCTCTCTGTTTTCTGTGCAGGGATGGAAGATGTGGATGTAGACAGTTTTGATAAAGTAGATGCTCCATTAGCATCAAAGGATTTCTTTGGCTGGTGATCAGATTGTAGAGAAAATGGACTAGGAGGAACAGTGCTTGGGGTAGCAGTTGGATGAACCACTGGTTTGATGGGATGCTGTACTGGAGTAGAACTACTGTGAGTCTCTGCTCTTGGCAGTCTGTAGTCTCTGTCATTGTGCCTGCTTGTTTGAGATAAAATATTCTGTGGGAGCATACTGCTGGTGTCACTGGAATGCTTGTCTTCCACTTTTTTTCAGGATTCCCCAAGTAACGTTGCAATAAGAAAAAAAATATTAAATTAGAAACAAGTCTAAGATTGCAGTGACAGATTAATACAGCTGCATACCAAAAACTAGAACTGATTGAACTTCTTATGATTAAAAAAAAAACTCAAGTAGATCAGCACCAAAAAAGGCAAAATTCAATTCTACTCACTGACAAAATGCATTTTCTCTGACCTTTGCTTGATTTAGAGCTCCGGTTAAGCACTGTGTTTTGATGAAAGGCTGCTTTATAACCAGTGTTACAGTCAAGTTAACTTTTGAAGTCTCCTAAAAAGATCTAAATCAAGATCTATTATTTCCATCTTGTATTTAGTGTGAAGAGATAATTTGTCCCATTTTTCTTTTGTTCATCAAAAACCCTGAACATCAAGTATAATTTAATAGTTTCACATTCTAGCCTTCAAAGAAATCCTCTTCATGTCACTTCAGTACTACTACAACAAACTTACTTACAGTTAACTCAAGACATTTATATATACTGAGTGACTCATTTGCATCACATGATCATAGACTTCAAAATATGCTACTTAGTGAACATACCGAACAAACACAGAGTAGTTCTTTTTCTAGATTCTTACATTTTCACCTGTCACAAAACAAATACTCACTGCATGATGCATGTCTGCTATTTTTTTGCAGCATCCAGTATATTTTAGCATATGCAGTAAGTTTCAATGCACACAGAAAAACAGCCCTTTATACATCTCTACTCTTGTCAAATCCAAGAGCGTAGGTGAAGAATACTACCTTGGCTTCTACTTTTAAACTACCCTGAGAACTATGCTACAAATTTAACCAAACTACATCAGCATACAGACAGAATCTCACAGTACAACTATCTTCCAGAAGAAAACTGACAAAGATTAAAGCTAGCTATCAAGATAAAAATCTCCAAGTTACAGAAATTTATAGTCCAGAAAAGATTTTGCTAAGAGTACCGGTGAGGTAAAAATATGCTCTCAGTAACATACACAAGCCTCTGAAAACTCTGATATCAAAATCCATAAAATCAAGTTATTATTTTTAGATGTGAAATCTTTATTTTTAAGATCAGAATATGCCATTAGCACATCTCAACGATCACAAAAGTCAGACTAAACTACAGATTATGAAAGTTGTTTAAGCAACTACCCATGAAGATAATTAAACTTTGCAGTAAAAGCCACAAAAAGGAGGAACACCATGAAAAGCATTAAGCAGTGTTGCACTAGTAAAGTTATTCAAAGAAACAACATTTGGGAGAGTTAACTGTGCTATCCACTTTGGCTTTTATATATGAAAAGGCGAGGAAAAACAGCTAAGGAAAGGGATTTTCAAATTTTTTCTAAGTTTGAAAAAGAAAACAGTAATGCAAACAAGGCAAGAATATATTGCTGTAAAAAAACCACATACTTCCACTGGCAAACCCACTGGCAGCTGTCGCCTGCATCACCTCTCTTCTGTAATCCCTATCTTTTGGAAAACTGTTAACTGACATTTTGCTTGCTTCTTTTTGTCTCTGCTCTCTGAGGAAAAGAAAATAAAAGTTAGGTAAGAACTTACATTATCTAATAATATAACAGTTTATATAATTTACGTGAGATGAATTAAACTGTTAAGAGCTTGCTGATACAGGTGGGGTTAGCAAACTCCAGCCACTGCTTCCTTACATCTGTGCTTGTTGAAGCCCACAATATACCAGTTCAGCTCACTAATCTTGTCCGAAAAAAAAAAAATCACCCAAAAAAACCACCCCAAAACAAAACCCTCATAAAAAAACCCAAACCAAAACAAAACAACCCCAAAACAAAAACAAACTGAACAAACCAAACAACAAAAAAACCCTACCATCACCACCAACAAAAACCAAACAAAAAAAACCAAAAAACCATCCTCACACAAACCAACCGTAATTCCCACTCAGGCTCTGGATTATCAAGGGATAAAAGAGGTGCCAGAGGTCATGGTAAGGGTAGGAACACAGCAGACTTAGACCACAATCTTTTATAGCAGTAATCTATTAGATAAGCTCAACTGCTCTGAAATGTGCTCAAGAATATTTGTTCTTTATACAATTAAAACGAACACAAACATTTACCTTTCCAGCCACTCTTTTGGTTTTTCCCATTGTGAAACTTCTGTTCGGCAGTTGTAGTAGTATTTTTTGCCTGAAGAGCTGATGTGTTCAGACCAATCATCCGCAGAATCATAAGCCTTTAAAATACAGTGTTGGATGAAAGACTACTTGAGAGCTTTAATGGACAAATTTAATAGCTTTCACTGTTTTTAAAACTGCATGGCACCCTTATACGTATCCATATCATTGCTTTCCACCATCTCTAAATGCCTGTTCCATTGATCGCTTGAAGACATGACCATTACCCTCCTGTCGCATTCTGCAATAGTTTCCTCTGGTTTATTCCCATCAACCCCGGTAACAAAATCTAATAGTACGTTTAGTGGGATACAGTAATGTCAATTTTGTTTCCTTCACCATAAAACATCCTCAATATTATTATCTTTCCAAAATTTTTCTACAGATCACAAATCTACCAATTTTGTTTTAGGGCAATTTTTTAGAAACACTACTCTAACTACCATAACTTTGATACTGAAGAGAGTAAAATTCACAATATGTAACATATTTCAAGTAAGTAAAATCATACTGTCTACTCTAGATTTACCACAAAGTTCATGGAAAATATTTCTGTATCTATGTCATTTAAATAATCTAGCATTTTAAAATTAATGACAGGTAACTCAAAGCTCTAATGCCTACCAATTAGAATAGTTTTAAAACATGTAACAACTGCAGGTTGGGTTTACAGAATGTTTATAAAATAAAGATTGATGCTGGAAAACTCGAGCACAATGTACATGCTTGCCTGTCTTAAACAAAATTATGAAAATATGGTGTGTATGAACAGGGCAACACATGGATGAAAATCAATCACAAATACTTACTGCATCAGAAGTTTTGCTTGGATTATTGCTGGGATTAGAAGAATGTGAATTTGAACTATGAAGAGCACTGTGGTTGTGTGAATTTTCTTGTGGAGAGTAACTGGTCCCTGAAGGAAAGAGAAAGACTATTCACCATGTATGCTTTCAAAGAAATCAACCATCTGCATTCTAAGGAGGTGAAAGGGGAAAGAAGAGAGAAGGAGAAAAGGTAAGTTGTCCATAGCCTGGACCACAGCATAGTTCAGATGCAGAAGTATTTCAAAGAGATCACATGCACATTTCTTTTTCACATAGCATAAAGCTCACTTTGATTTTCTAATTACAGTAATGCAGTATGTCCTGTCACTGGTCTAACTCTTAAATTTTATTCCATTATTAGCAAACAAATAGCCTTTATAATTTTGATGCTTTGAAGAGTTCTAACATGCCAATTCAGAACAGACATTTTCTTCTCAACATCAGATTAGAAAATATATAGGCTCATCAACAGCCTATATGGTTAGATGCTTAAAATCAGGTTTTAAGTTTACTGAAGCAACGCTGTTTACTTAAAACTGCTGTTTTCTTTTGAGACTACTTGTAATTGGCCCTAGGTAATTATTTCTGTTTACACATACAGATCAGACTAAATTTTCCTGCACTTCAGTCTCTGCAATAAAGGTACTGACATCTAGAAGACCAAAAGCAGCAGTCCCCAAACCACCACCTGCTTCTGGCCTCCCTACCAACTGCTCTTCAAGGCAACTTGGTTTTCCTCAATGTGAAAACACTTGAACAGCTGAAACAAGAAAGGAGATAATTCTCAACATCTTTTAGATCTGTATTTGTGCCTAAGCACAAGTCACCTGAACAGTTCCATTTACAATTAAACAAGGACATCCATTCAACTCTGCAATCTTCTTTTAAATTTCCTGCTCTTAAGGCCTCCCATTTCTCTAAAATTTCTAAGCATGTAAAAACTCTTCCATTGTTCTTGATGGGATTTTTTTTTAAAGTTTTAAATGTTCGCATAAATCACACCAAACTAAGAAAAATCATTTTCTTACACATGCAATGGAAAAACACAGGTATTGCAAATATAACACTCTCCCAGCCTTTATTTTCCTTTTCCCTACTGAGAAATTTCTAAATACCCAGGGGTACTACATGAAGTAGAACTAGGTTCGCAAGTCATATAGCAATCTAAATATGAAGTCAAAGTGATTTGAAAATGGCAAAGACTTTATTTTATGGACAATTACAGTAAAGAACAGTAAAGGACTGATAGGTGGGAGTGAATAGTCAGGAAAAAATAAAATAATTGTTTTAAAGTCTTCAAGAGCTACACACACAGAACATGACTAAATGACACAGTATGGTGCAAAATGAGAGCCATTGTAATGCAAATTCTGTCTTCTGAGCCTTCTAACTACACAAGCAGTGACAAAATTACTATTTCAAACTCCTTTCTCCCCACCTTTAACCCTGCAGGTTAGAAAAACAGTCCACCACAAAAGCAAAGAGGTACAGCATCACCAAACTGTTTAGTACCCTACAAAGGTTAAAGGTCAATTTGCACACACGCGTTACTGCAATCTGAACCAGCACTACTTCAAAACCTTTCCCTACACTATTTTGGCTAAAACTGTATGTTATTCTTGGTAAAGACATAAGGGGAAAAAAATAAGGAAAACAGAGTAAGTCTCATACTCAAATACAGTCCTTCAAAAGGTAGACCATAATCCTACACCAAAAGTATCTTGCATGCTCCGAGTCAGGCAGAATAACTTAGCATGGGGACAAGTTAGGCTTGTCAAAGCAATACTTACAACCATCACCCACTTGGGATGCGCATGCCTAACAACAACAACAAAAAACCATTTATAGACACATTTGATTCCCCTGGATACAAGTAGTATATCATAATTACAAGGCTGTACTCCTCAAGTTACACCAACAGTCTCAATTTTTTTTTAGACACTGATTATGCAGTGAAATAGCTGTTTAATATTTTTGTATTAGCTACTCTTTTCGTCTTTATTTACTATATCCTTCTACTGAGATGAAAATAATTAAAATTTCTCAATGTATTTTTGCAGGTTGTTCAACACAGACATATTTTAATTAATTTCTGCTACGAGGAAAAATCATCTCCCTTTTTCAAGGAAAATATGAGATGAAAATTTACCAGATGGCTTTGTTTGAACAGTCCCTTCAAAACATCAGAAAGCACCAATGCATTTAATTTACTGTAATCCTGTGCCATGCATGCAGTATCACTACATTTTGTTTAACATGCTCAAGATGTACATGTGATTTTTAAATACTGTAGTGGCCTAAATACACCACCACAGTGAAGCTAATCTAACAGGCACCTTCCAAACATGAGAAAGAGTCAACAACATACCTTTTACATCAATAAAATATTGTAAAGCAAATTCTATCCAACCCATAAACAAACCCCTCAAATTCACTGTGCAGACTTTCAAATCCCACATGGTCTATCAGCTCAGCAGCATGCCCCCATTTCACACTGTGCCTAGTCCCAGTACTGAGTCACCAAGCACTCTGCAGGAGTATCGGAGCAGCTACAGCAAGTCACACCCACCTCCAGCTGGCCCCAATAGGAGAACACCCACTATGCAGCAGTTTCTTCAGAAGGGGCCCCTAGGCCTCTCTGAGCTGCACTCCTCCCAGACTGCCCACCCACAGGCTCCATCCATCAGCAATCCTGTCCTACCTGAGCTGGCGTCAGCTGCATAAAAACTGATCACGGCTGCTCCAGTAATGCCGACTGCCTCGAGTCACCAGGACAAGCGACATGGGCGTGTACAGGGCCAGCCATAAATACCTACTGATGGTGCCTGGGACACTTACACAGCGTAATTACAGGTGCGGGTTCACCACACATACCTCCATTCTATTTTACACATAACGCCACTTTATGTTTGGATCTGTACCCAAACTTCAGGAATGAGCATACAAAAGGACTGCTGAACTGCTGTTTGTTGTTGGAAAGCTTCCAAGACCAAAGCAGATGATACTCTGGAGAACAAGAATTTTAGGCACTTCAAACAAGTTAAGTGCTTAAAGACTGTATGTAAACATGACAACCACATTACCAAATTACCTTTTTACACTGAAGCAGCAAGGTTTTAGTATGTGATTAAATCCATGCACAGCAGTCATCTAGGAATCCGGCAACCCAGCCAAGCAAGCAGCGCCAGCTCGAGTTGTCTGGAAAAGTTGTTGAAGATGTTTAAAAGGCCAGAAAGCAACCCGCGAGCAGAGGTGTACCTCTAAAAACAAGGGGGTTTCCTTCACTTGAATGCTAGCCTTCACCACTAGCAAAGCCTAACCCTGAGCCATTTTAAGGTGGCTGTGACTTGCCACCAGCTTGCATCTCCCAGCTGAATGCCTGGCAAAGCAGATCATGAGAACACGATCACCAAGACTAGTCCATACCCCGGAAAGACGCCTAGTAAGGTAGACAGCGTACTACTGTCCCTCGAGACAGTTCCTCATGGCACTTCTCACATTCTCCTCTTACAGTTAAGACCTTCCTTACTAGCTACACCTTCTTCAGGAAAGGGGAACAAAGACTTGTTTTTACACTCCTTATTAGCATATTCTCAGATTTAGCAATTGCTAATATATATCTTTGATGCACCATATGGAAATTCATATTGTGTTATAAATACTCCAATTCAGTTTCAGAACTCCCCATGGAAATGTTTACTGCACAATCACAGTGAGTTTCTTCAGTTCAATCATTATTTTGAAAGCAGTGAAAGCTAGAAAGAGCTACTTCTAACTGGAAGATGGCCAACAAGGGCATCAGCCTTATAGTTCTATAAAACTGTAGTGGTGCAACCGTGTGAGCAAGTCTTCCCCAGTGATGAACAAGTCATAGGGCAGGTCAGAGTCAACGTTAAAATATCACAGCTATCTCCTAGTCTTTCCAACAACAATCACATCTTCCTTACTAATTCATGAAAATCACCAGAAAGCACAAAGAGCAAAGGTCTGGGAACCAATTCAAAATTGACTTAACGCCTACTATAGATTTGAGATTCTGTCACACTAGGACTCATGTTAATGTTTTCTAAGTTGTTTCCATATCCCAACTGCTGAATCCAAGACACTTTGAACTGCAACAAGGGCTCAAAACTATGCTGGACTTGAAAAACATATTTAACATAGGCAGATATAAGAATATGCTGCTTTGCAATACAGTCAATTTTCTCTAGCAATTACCACATTTAATTAGCATCTCCATTAACACCACTTCAATTCTGAAAGTATAAAAAGTTTAAATTTTGAATTAACTAAGGATCAGACTACTCTAATAAAGCACCTGGTTTCCCTCACTTCTCCCCTGCCATCTTTCAAGACCAAGCTGAAACTCTTTCCTTTCCAAAACCTGTACACCTATACTGACAATTACAACATCCACCTGCAACCACCTAAAATAAATCTTCTTGTCACTTGATTAGAATAATCAAGTACATGACTGTGCATTCCCCAACATCCTCTGGCATCCAAGTATCTTAGCCCAATTTACTCTTTTTGGTTCATAACACTGTACAGTATCAAAATCATATAATCTCCAACTGAAATACAAACTTGGATAGGGTTGCAGTATATATACTGTTGCACCACATGCCAGTTAACTTTACACAGTTTGCCACTGATAGAGCATTTATGTCTTCTTTTCAGCCACGAAAGTACCTTGTTAATATCCTAACTCTCATTTTGTCCATACTAAAAAGCGTCAGTGTAGAGACAAAATAAAGGAAGTTTACAAGTGCTCACCAGCTGGAACTCAAAAGATGGTCTGCTCCTTCAGTCCCTCCAGAGGGAACTGGGATTCAGGAAGGGCTCTAGGAGAGTCACCGTTTCTGTGTCCACATACTACGCATGTGGAAAGAAACACTGGGCAGCAGAAAAGCAATGAAGGTCATTACATTTGTGACAACTCCGTCCATACTTTCTATGACTCCATGTTCCACCTCTCAGCTAACACAAAATCAAATTCATTAAACTAGAGACAATATCAGAACCTCAACTTCCTCAAAAGAACAAATACTACCCAAGTGACAGATATTAATTAGTTGTTAACAGAGAAAACAGCAAAACAGTTTATGGTGGTGATACTATATGGGATAACTAATGAAGAAGACTTCTTCAAACGGTAAAAATGATAGATATTTATCTAGGATAAGGCTAAATCAAAATGTCTAAAGTATATTTCAACTGGCTTTGTTACTTCAGTGCAAACCTTTGTGCAGAACACTTTCTGAAGTACTGCACATGGGAGGAAATAAAGCAACACAATAGGAACACAATACCCAACGTGCCAGCAGTAATAGAGCAGCCTATCATGGTCATTTTCATTTGCCCAATATAAAAGTAGTAAGACAAAACAATTTTTCTTCACTGCATTTTTATGTGGCCTGGTGTATTGAAATAAACATGGCTGCCTTCCACACGCAACCAAAAGCATAAAAACTTGCAAATTTCCTAGCAGAGCAGTGGCCTCAGAGAATACACCAACTGTGCAGTAACTTTTTCCAGAAATTCATAACCTACTAAGTTGAATGCACAATGCTGTGCCAAAAGAAAGAAAATTCAGCCTGACCACTGTACTGCCCAACTACATACTCATTATGCCCCCCCCAAAAAAATGTTTTATATCAGTCAACAAGTTGCTCTATTGAGCAAAAAAACTTACAAAGCCTTATTTTATTCCCTACCCTTCTCTCCTGCCACACTGCCAATTCAGAGCAGCAAAGTCTGTACTGTTTTGCAATATCCAATTCCAAGGATAATCATCCCAATGTAAAGAAGTTTTCTTTTTCTTCAAGTTACCATTGACACAGAATTTCACAGACCATCAGCCAAAAACATTACTATAAACAGATCGGGAGTCCTACATACATGGAGTGGCACAAATGACCAATAATGGTCACAATAATGGATGAAAATGGTACTGTAAACATATCATTTTATTCATAATAGAATTTTTCTTCTAAAATGCTAGTAAGAAAATGACACCTTGAGAAGGAAAAGTCAGGAGCAGTAAACTAATGAAAGTCAAAGACTTGTCTTACTAATGCAATACTCAGCAAATGCAAAGGCATTACTGATAATTAAAATGAAAAAGATAAAGTTAAATCTTATACAATGCATAATGTACAGCAAATTTTATTTTGCTCTTTGCTGCTTACTTTTTATTTTTAATTATACTCAATTTATTTCAGAAATTGAAGCTTAATTTTAAGGCAAACAGACCAAACTGCTCCAGAAAGAACACCAAGTTTTTCCTGTCCATCAAAAAGGAAAGCAAAAGGTAATAAAATGTCTCAAACTAAATTCAAACATTGAATTTTCAAATAACAATTCAGGGATTTACTACTCCAGCAGCTGTTTTCCTACAGTTGTACTTCAGCCTAAACGAGTAACACAGCTTGGGTTGTCGGCTCTGATAGGGCAGATAAATTTATTTTTGTCCAAACATCCTCTCATTTGCTCCTTTCCTTGTTACAGCTACAGTTTAATAATTAAATAATTTTGGGGTTTTCTTTCTCCCCTCAGTCCACCTCCCAGCAGCCGAGAAAAAACACTTTTCAACTTCAGACACAACTTTGAAAATTATCAGCTTCACTAACAAGGTCCACTGAACGCAGTGAATTTCTGTATGATCCAGTACTCAAATGTCACAAATCATAGAGCTGAAAAAAGCCTAAGGGATGAAAAATGGATTTTCAGCACACTCTAGACAGAATTCCTACCAACTTTTTTTTCAAAGAAAACCAGTATATTGTCAGTTTCCTTGATACCTCAACTACTGAAATAATAAACAAAGACTGGACAAATAATTTTATCATCACACATAAAGATGTTTATTCTCTACTTTGAAGTGAGGTCAACAGTATAATTTGAAAGAATTTGCCTGTTTCTCAATAATTAAGGCAAATTCCAGCCAGCTTCTAAACATTTCTCCTAAGATTCAAAGGTTACTAAAGAGATTAAACAAATTATAACCTACAAAATTGATTTACATGAAATTAAGAACTATGGGTAGACAAGCTGTTCAGATTAAAATTTGCAGTTTCTTCCCCTTAGGAAACTTTAGGTTCAGGTCACCTAATGAAATAAAAAAATGCTAGCAACATGCTCAACACTGCTGAAGATCTACTAAGACACCCACTTCATTTGAGATCAATTGACTTGAAAAAAGCAGCTTAAGCAGTTTTACCCATGGAAAATGTGAGTAAGTACAATGAATTTCAGCAACACAGAGATTCCTAACTCTGGCTCATGACACCGTAAGATTGCAGTGTGTTTAATAAAAAACCAAAATCCTTGTTCAACATCACTGACAGTTTAAAGTATTTTTAAGCTTGCAGCACTAATTAACATTACCATATTTGTACTAAGGAGTGGGACATTGCTCTAAAAAGAAAGGAGGTATGTTGAGAATAAGGCTAAACTGCCTTTGTTTTGGACTGTAGCTCATAAAACATTTACATCTCTAATACGGTGTCAGAGACTGCTCAAGAGAGGTTCTTCTGACCTCAAGTAACAGCTTCACATAGAGACTTTTTAATTATTATGACATGCAAAAACAGATGTGTTAAACTGACAGCTAGAATCCTTACTACAAACTAATAACCAAGTTATCAGAACTCCACATGGGTCAGCACAGCAAATGGACAATGGACTGAATTTCCCCCTTCCAAGCCCCCCTCAGCAACCCACCAAGAAACCAAATGACCATCCCATGAACACACTGTAAGACAGCACTAAGAAGTCAAGCTCAGTGATGGAAGTCTAACAGCACCACAACACATTCTCCTACCTCCAGCAACATTTCCACAAAACTGATCAACTAAGAGTAAGCAGAAGACTGAATCTCTATTTCTGATTCACATTAACTGTCAGTAGATAATTCCAAATTTAGAAGTTTTTTCCTCTCAAAAGCCAAGAAAAACTAGAGAACTCAAGACATTTCTAAAAAAATATATTAGTCATCTGGGGCAACAGGCACATACTCAAATGCTTCATGAAAATTAGGCTCAAGGGATACTGAAATGATAAACAATTCCTTTAACACTGCAGGAGGGGGAGGGGGAAAGCATAATAAATTTTACTTTTCATTCAAGGAGCTTCCCAAAGAATATAAAACATTGAAGAACCACTGATGTTTATCAACACACACCTCAGATGGGAGTTACTCAAACGCAGACACTTTATAAAAACTGTGTATTTCAGTATTTTTAGATTACAAACAGCAGAGTAAGACTGTGAAAGACTGACACACCATAACCCAGTCATCACAAACTGTAGTTTAATTAAAATCAGGGGTCATGTGAAACAATTTCTGCTTACAAAGGAGAAAAAAAAGCAGTTGCCCAAATACAGCTCTGAGACTATTTCCTCTTTTTTCTATGTATCCACAGCATCAAATTAGTACTCCCACTCAGAAGCTCCAAACAATTAAGTAAGATGACAACTTAATCTCCCTGACAAAACCCACTGAGCAAAAATAAGGTTAATTAAGAACAAGGCCGTGTTGTTTAGCAACTCCCAAATTTCTTCTGATGTTTTGAGAACAGCTTCTTGAGGACAAAGAAGTTTAAACAGAAGACCCTGTGAATGCAATACTACTTACAAATGAACTTGCACTGAATGTTTCCATTACTAGGCTTAGAACAAGGTAGGCAAAGCCACAGGCTTTTATGCACATAGGTAGTGCTGTGCAATGACAAACGCTTGCAAACTTCATCCCATCTTAAGTTTCCCTCATCTCAACTGAGCATGCACCATTCAGAATCAGCAATTCAACAAGTACATGGTGTTGTAGAAGTACTAAAAAACAGGGAGTCTCTGTTACAGAACATTACTGCAATCCTGCAAAAAGGCTAGTCACACATGTAACACACTTATATCCTTAACCAGAAGGCTGTGGCAGAATCAATGTCTAACCACATTAAAATAAGGCAAGAAAAAAAGGGCACTGTGTATCTCCCTTCTTAAATGTGTCTTAAAAATAGTAACTAAGATTATCTCAAATTCTTATCTCAAGATACATCAAACACAAAAGAACCAACCTCCACTTCAATACCAGATCACTCCTTGAGAGCTACTAATATTTGCTATTTGAAGAGAACTTTCTTTTCTTTTAAGACCACAGCAATGTCCATGTCTCAATAAAACAGAGAAAGCATTATTTCACCTAAAATTCAGATAGTGACTGATCTGCCTACACAGAATTCTGGAATATTTCTGTTTTAAGAAAGATAACATGTCCAGGAAAAAAAGAATAATTTCTTCACCACAAATAAACAAGCTATCTTGAAAATATTTAGTATTATAAGCAGCAATTGGTCAGTACACTTTTATATAACTTGAGAAATTATTAGGTTTAGACAAAATACATTTTCAGTTCTGGACATACTCAGAAGTTCTCCACTAATAAAGAAATGCTGGCCCACAGCTCAGGGAGGAAGTAAAGATGGCAAACAAGGATTGACCTAAGAATTAATAGATATTGTGTTGAGGTTTTAAAAAAAACAGATTCACAGCTTTATTCCAGGCTGGCCCAGCTCAGCTGAACAAAGCTTAGCTCATCTTCACAAAGGTATTGTGCAATAGGGCTTTCAAGCATGTAAAGCACAATAGGTGACAAGACAATTCATCCCTCTTCCCTTTAAGTAATTCTTAAATACATACATAAAATTCAACTGGTCTTTCCTGGAATTACCTTATTGTAGGAAAATAAGCCTCTTCACAAAAGCTGCAGTTATGTTTACAAACTCAAAATCTATTTTACAATTGTTTGATTGCCTAAGTGTCTCATTTTATTTCTCTAGTTAAGTAAACACTCTCAAAAGGACTATACAAAAACTGCAATCATTACTATTGACAGTGTTTAGCCAGCAAGAGGTGAACTTTACACTACTTGAATTTGAAGAGGATCATATTATTTCTTGTATTAAAGCAAGCAGAAATAGCACCTTCGAATGAACGGTTTTTAAAACTAAGTTTGTGTTAATCTGTCAGCAGCAGGTGTCTGAATGAGGAGTCTACTCGAACGACAACTAGATGAGATCTGAACTCCTCCTTATGTTATTCAAGGGGCGCAGCTAGCGTGAACACACCAGCATCCAGAAGAACATAATTATGTGAAATAAACACAGCAGGAAAAAAAAAATAGGTAGAGCACAATACCTAACTTATATTGCAGAGTTTATGCATGAATGTGCATTATTTATTATATACCATAATAAAAAAAAAATCCTTTGTTTTTTTTCCACATTTGGGAGAATAGGTATGTTTGAAACATAACAATGAGATAAGCAGGACAGACCATAATTTCCTTTCCATGTTTTTGCTACTGATAGACATGGATAACTGATAATTCTGCTGCTCTAACAAACTCAGTAACAAACCTAGAAAAACACTGAGGAAGACTTGCTTTGGAGGACATAAAAAAGCAGAGTATTTAAGAAATCTGGGAAACCAGTGCAGAGGAACTAATCTGTGTAGCTGGGATGAACTGTAAATCTGCTTTGTAAAAATGTTTTCAGAAAGCCTGACATGCCTAAACATATACAGCAGGTCACAGAAATTATTTGACGGGTATCAGAAAAGTAATGATAAAAGTTTAGACCAAAAAAACACCTTTAGAAGATTTCTGCTGCCCCTCAGACACAGGGAATTTAGCTCATTTAGCTCTGGAAACTAATTGTTCATATTTCTGGCTGCCTTTTCCTTGTCATGAAGCACTTGAGTACTGTTTTACATCTCTTTGAGTGATGACAAAAGGAGAGTACTAGCATTTTTTATCATACCTCTACTGTAGAAACAAAACAAGTTATGTTTCAACATTGCGACAGAAAAAATTACATTTAACTTTGACAGATTGTTCCTTTGCAACTCTCCTTTGTAACAACAGTCACATTAAGGAACAGATGATTATTCCAAAGTACTACAGGGTCTAATCATGGGTCTCTAGGCCACGTTTTCCGTTAATTTCAAACACAATGTAACATTGCTGCATGCATGGAAACGTAAGTCCAGGCCACAAAAGCTTAACAGACATCTCCTAACCTATCTGGTAAAAAGAGTGAAGTCTCTTGTCAGCCATCTGCTCAAAAATTTATCTCCCTTTCCAGTGACCTGAAGGACAGACTTTCCAACTGGACATACCAAGGGGGACCCTCATCACTGTCTACAAGTATCTGAATGGAAGGTGTCAGAGGATGGATCCAGGCTCTTCTCAATAGTGCCAAACAACAGGTCAAGAAGCAATGAGCACAAACTGTGGTACAAAAGTTCCACCTGTATATGAGGAAGAACACTTTCACTGCGTGAGTGACCAAGCACTGGAGCAGGTTGCTCTGGGAGGTTGTGGAGTCTCTGTCACTGGAGAGATTCAAGAACCATCTGAACACAGTCCTGTGTCATGTATTCTAGGATGACACTGCTTGAACAGGGAGGCTGGACCAGACCCACTGTAGCCCCTTCCAACCTGACCCACTCTGTGATTATTCTGGAATAGTGTTCTATCAGTCTACTCCCAGTTAGCAGGCAAGTACAATTCGTGCCTTAGAACACGCATCTCACTCCACAGGCTTGAAAGCAGGGAGAAAAAGGGAAACAATCCTTACCGAAGAGCTATACAGGGAATGATCTCTCTGTGCAGCAAGAGGTTTTTCCCTGAAAATGGCCATGAAATTGCATAAAAGCCTGACTTTGTAAACGAATGCAGTTACCACTGCAAGTTGGGTGCCATTAAATTATTATTATTCACTGTAAAGTTATTACAGAATCACCTCCCCCCTCAGCCAAAACAGAGGCAGAGCATTCTCTTTCAAGTTCTGCACAGCTTCAGTGATACTTGCCTTACTGGATACTTTACAATGAATAGGTAGAAATGGCCAGGAAAACAAATGTAAACTGTCCATAAACAGCGTTTCTCTTAGAAAGCAGCCATGTCCCAAAACATGGTTAAGGAATAATTCTAATTGGGGGCCATTGGGGAATGCAAAGCAATCCCAGTAAAAAAATGCTACATAATTTACAAATTGCTATCTTGACTACTGCCTAGTACCAGGCAGCTCATCAGAAACTAATAGTTTTCATTACTTCTTTTCATCGTCAGAGAAGCAACCCAAAAGTACAAGTTTAGTAAACTGTATATTCCATTTCTGTAAAGTCAGAGGCAAGCAGCATGTGTTAAAGCATGATGCTAAGTAAAAAACATTCCTTTCTGATTAGCTTACATACCAAAGACAAGCAAATTCACCAAATCTTGTATATTGTAATGTGCTGGTTTGGACACAAATTTAGGAGGAAAAAGTATTATTTTCTCTTTTCTAAAACATAAAATATGCTTACATACAAAACCTTACCAGGTCTAGCAGGCAGACTGACTCAAACATATTACATTTACAACTCAATGAATTCTTAAAACTAAGATATGTATTCACTTAAACAGAGTAACTACGAATGAGAACCTTCAGAGGACCTATTTACAGATCTGAATTCTATATCTCACAAATAAAAGAATGCAAAAACAGTAAATGAAAATTCCCAATGTCAGAGTCCTAATGGTAACAGAGTTTGGGAAGCAGTTGCATCAACAAGTTACAAACAGAACTGCTTATTAACATTTTATGCAGCCTTCATTTCAGATCAAGTCTCCCACTAATAGATCTTTACTCCAGCAACCTACACCAGATGCTTCAACTTCATTACGAGAAACAGAGGACTCCATCCACCTACATGAATAAAGACTTCACAATTAATACCATCATATTAATATCACAATTCTTACCTAACATCAATAATATGAACTTATGGGTTTATATCTTCCATTCTGTGCTAGTTAAAAGCAAGCTTTGCAGGTTCTTCTCAAAAACAATTTTCAATATTAACATTCTAAACCACTAGATTTAAAAAGTACAAACACAAGTCGTATCTTTTACTGTGATTCTATGAGCACTACTTTTCAATTTCTTTTCTACTAGAGAGCCTCGCAACAGAGTAACACAAAAAAATGGTTATACAACTGATCCCGCAAAAACTCACCTCAGAAATATTGCCAAATCCACGGAGTAAATGAAAAGCTACTTTCTATCTGAAAGTTCTAAACTTGAAAGCAAATTTAAAATTAAAAGCCTGTCTGAAGGCAGCAGAACCAGAAACACTTAAAAGAAAGTTTTTGTAATTATCGGAAAACGGAAACTTACTTTTCCCAACTTTTTTTTTAAATCCAGAGAAAAGCTTCTAAAAAGTGAATGATCCTGGAAGCAATTCTATTTTTCTTAAAAAACAAACCAGCCACCAACCTCTATCTCCTTTAAAGCCATCCAAACACCCAAAATTCCAGGAATAGTAAAGTGAATCACTAAATCTACACTTGGCTGTTAGGGGGTATTCAAAGCATGTTTCATGGAGAGCTCACTCCCCTTTGTGATCAGACTTCTCTCATCCCACCTCTGACTGTACAGTTACACTGAGGAAATGGTTTTCATAGTAATGAATAATTACTTTAACATTAACAGCAGTTAATAGTAACTACATAGATAGAATCCACTCCAGCTTCTTCCTGAACCCTTCACTATGTTCCATTACTCTCAGACTCGCCTCTCTCCACCTACTCTGCAATTTCCTCTTTAGAAGGCCCACTGAGCGAGCATCTTCCATTCTCTTGTAGCTGCCCTCACACCCCGTTCATTGTTTATTTCACTGGCCAATGACCACACTAATTTAATCAGCAGTTACCCTCTTACTGCCAAGGCTGCCAACACAGGAACCTAACGCAGTTCTCTGTTTAGGGCTGTTTGCTGTCCCTTTGCTATGAGGATTCTGAACTCCTCCAGGAACCAGTGGAAACAAAGCAAGCCAACAAAGAATCACAGAAGCTCCCATCACCACCTTGATAAAAATAGGAACTCATTATTCAAAATACTTCATTCAGCCTCTAATAGCAGTAAGGTTTTTTAATCCTAGAACTGTATTAGTCAGTAACACTGGTCACTGACAAATGTTCTTAATTGCCAATTAAAAAAAACAACCCACATGCAAAAGAAACAGTCACAAAGCTTCAATTATACTTTGGAATTTAAATATCACAAGTTATAATCAAATTTCATTAAAACAGCCTACACTGCACAACAGCACACAATTCAGCTGAAGATTACATGCTATGCACATTTACACTCTCCAGTTGTTATTTTAAGCAATTCAGTAAGATCATGGCATGAAGTAAACAAAGTTTCAAAGTCTCTTAAACATAAATGTAGTGAAACATGCAGTATTTTCTTCACAGTAAGAAACAATTGAGTACAGGTGG
Source organism: Callaeas wilsoni (assembly GCA_013398955.1). Taxonomy (NCBI): domain Eukaryota; kingdom Metazoa; phylum Chordata; class Aves; order Passeriformes; family Callaeidae; genus Callaeas; species Callaeas wilsoni. The sequence continues at coordinate 76,510 of VWPU01006708.1, forward strand.
CTTAACTGAACTAACCTTTTTTGCATAAAGTTCTGTATATCTTACTGGGTCCTTCTGCTCCATATAGTTAAGCAGAAATACCCTTTGCCCTTTTTTTAACAAGGGTTGCACCTCGCTTTTTTACTCTTAAATTATATATATTTATATCTATTTATCTCTCTTTTATTATTCCCAAAGTTACCCTACTTATCTGGCCTCTTTATTTTCTTTCCTATACACCAGTATCTCGTCATTCATGGATTTTAAAAAACCTACAACAGCCTTCCATCCTCAAGCATGAGAGCCCTCAAATCTTTGTATTTCCCTTTTTCTTTAATGGAAACATTTTTCCACATCTACAAGGCCCTTCATAGTTCTATTCCACATCAACAATGCAGGCTCTAAGTCCCTATTTGTTACTGTTAAGAAACTTCACACTTGAGTTGGTCTCATAAGACCCCCTAATCTCTTCAAACCCCACACTTGCCTATAGCAGCTGACCTATAAATAAGAGATGCACTGAGGGGGGGAAAGCGTTCATTATGTTTTAAACACTTGCATATAGAAATGTGCCCCCATGCACAGGGACCTGAAAGCAAGACCAAAGTTAAGGCAGTTTTTTGATATGCTGGATGTACAAGTACTCTTAGGAAACCAGAGATGTGACAAAAACTTGCAATTACACTACCGTGCTTAGTCCAAGGTAAACTTGGAAGTCTCTCTCCAGAGAATGACTGTCTCTGTACACAGTCTCTTTCCACAGAAACCACGCAGTAAGCAACTTTGAAAAATGCTTTGTTTGCACTGTATCAGTATGGAGGGCTCACCCGTAACACATTTTAAAACCTTAATTGAATTTCTTACTACGGATTACAATTTTACAAAATATTCTGCCATTACTATTACAAAAATAAGCTGCTACAAAAAGTACCTTTATATGCATACTAAGGATATTTATAGGAGGTGATTCTACCATTTTTGAGTAATTAATTTTCAATCAATTCCTGCTCTTATATTTTATATGTGTACACTTAAATCTTGAAACGACATTTAAATGACATTCTGCATTTACCACAAAAATATGAACCAGTCATGACTGAATCAGCGTGCTACACCACTGAATCTGTTTCACTTCAGAGCTAAAATTACTAAGAGATGTATAGGAGCTCTTTCTAAACATTGAGTTGAGAGGGAGAGATCAGGTTAAATCGGCTTTATGTTCAGTAGTAATACTCTGGATTTATGTCCTATTTTGTTTTCTGAGGTATGAGAGAAGAGAAGAAGAGATTGTTTGGGACTTTAATTCAGTTTAGGAAAATAAATGCTAGAGATGTTTCAATGAGATTTGCTTTGTTAAGTTCAGCTAGATCACAGGAGGGCAACAAGACCCGTAGTAGTTTCAAATCAAGCAGCACCAATTTCAAAATAATGCACAACAATTACAAAATATAAAAACCACTCAATTTCTTTCCTCCTCTGTGAAGAATGTAAAAAGAAAACAAGACAGAGAATTAGAGTAGTACCAAAGCAAATTAATACTCTTCGGTCTTAGATAAAAAATGTTAGCACTTTTGTAATGTTTCTTTTTTCCACTGTCTGTCTCTAATTGCAAAACTAAGCGACTACTATAGCAATAGCAGCCCTTCAGTGAAATTCAATAGACGGAGAACATGGTAAATTATTTTATTATGTCTTTTGCATATTAGCAATATGCAAATATCCATTATACTACAGCATTTCACCTATATTGTAACACCTATCTTCAATTCATACTGGTAGAAATATTCAGTACACCAAAGACAAATTGATATCCTTCTGCCCATATCTGCTTAGGTTTGGCTTACTATGTACAGTACACAGGATTTAACACAATTTTGGTTGTTTTGAATATATTTTACAAAGGTGAAACTGCGGCAAAACTAACCTTAGTAATGACACACACACAAAAAAATCACTTATTTACATTAAATAGTACAAATGTTCAACTTTTAAAATTAGTAATTTCCCTCAGATTGTTGAAGACTACTTCCTTCTTCCAGTCTGTTAACACATGGTGTGCAAACGCCTGCTTTCAGACCAGAATAAATGAAACTTTCCACTGTCTTAACAACCAGGAGAAGGTACAGTGGGACAGTGTTCCTTTCACTTACAAAACTACAAATAATTCATTTTCCTTCATCCTTACTGTAGGCATACATGCTTCAGACCATTCCTCAGCTATTAAATCCAATTGGACCCTCTAAGAACTTCAGAATGTCTTTCCTATCTTACAACACTTCCAACACAGAAATAACCAAATGCACTCCCCACATAGAGCCTCATCCTCCAGATGTTTTCGTATATGCATAGTTCCACTAAATGCAGCTGTGTTGAAGCAGAAAAAATTACTGACTGTAGAAAAACTAAGTAGAATTGCAAGAGTATGTAGGACTAGTATCTTTGGACAGGTGAACAGGAAATAAAAGAGGATACCTCTGTACCCTGAAAAAGTAGCACAGAATAGCAGTACATGGGCATAGCACATGCATTTAATTCTGAGATTACTACACTTTCAATTATGATCAGATACAATCCAAATCAGTGTATTAACACAAGAGGCATGGTTTTACAATCCGTCTACACACTTCTATGACATTACCAGTGGTCTACAGAGCCTCTGCATTAAGTCAAAGAAGGAAAAACAAATAGGATTTATGAGAATAATTGGGTACCATGAACACATTTGTGGTGTGGAACTAGCATTTCCTAAAAAGGTACTTGAAAGATACTTCCTTTATTTTACTATAACTATTATATCAAATAAAACTAGAGCAGCAATAAATGTGTATGTACATCAGAATTTGTTAGCTTTATACAGAACAAAGAACCACTGATTTAAAGCTCCAAATTCTCTGCTTGAATACTTCACTTTGTACCTTGACACAAAGACCAACTAATAAAACAAAAGAAATCTTCCAAATTAAGACAGTAACTGCAATTTTCTAAACTCTGGCTGTTTGTTACCTAACACTGTTTATTACCTGGAAAACCCTACTCTTTTTCTAGGAAGTAGGGATACAAAATAAGATCAGTTAAAAAATTACTGTCTATAAACCTATAAAAACATAGGAGGCTGACTTGACTGTGAACACACTTAAAGCTCCGGTCAAGAAAGGCTCTAGTATGTGCCACCTTTGATCATCATTTTCTGATTATTAAGAGTTCTACATAGTTGCTAAATACAAAGAAGCTTTTTTTCATTTCTGATGGGGTTTAGTCTATGGAGCATGTACCTACATAGTACAGCACCACAATACATAAAGTTACTAAAAAGGATCGAAAACAGCCAATATTTATTGCTGATGAAAAATCCAGAAAACTATGTTGCAGTATGTCTAAAATAAATGAGACATACCAGTTTATGAAAAAAAAAAAAGGGTTTATTTAATCTTTGGGGTATAAGGAAAACTACCATATCTGTAAAAACTAGAAAATTAATAGGTGTTACAATGCCTAAATGATTGCTTCCAATTAAATTCCCATTTTGGGTTCACTGCAGTCTCCCTAGCAGAGTACAAGGCACATTTAGTGTAAGACATCACCTGAGTGATAATGGCTAATTCTAATGAGAAATTAGCAATTGCTTAAGTAAAAGTTTGTTAAAGATAACTCACCACCATCCCTCTCTCTAACTCTGTGAGTATGCACACTTTTTGCTTTACTGTGCCCTGTGTTGTCACCGTATTTGTTTTCAGGGCTGTCAGAGCGCCGCAGCATTTTATTTGGTGGTGAAGGATCTGTGGTGTCTCGCATCTTGTCATGCCGGTGATCACCACCACTGGGGTGACTCTTGGATGAGTACTTAAGGGCCTGTAACAGATCACAAGAAAATAGGCATTCACATTAGATATGAAATTTTGGGACTTTTTTTCTCTTTGAAAAGTACTTTTAAAAGTTGATTAATTTTCATTTCCTATTAAAAAAGAATTAGCATTAGTCTTTCTAGCTTTAATTACCTACATTAAAGCAACAAGTTCTGTAATTAGAACTCAAACCACTTTCTCCCACTATTAGATCCAATGTGACACCTGCTATTAAGAACCTAGTTTCTCTATCTTTTCACTGATGGACTACACAGTTTCAGCAGTAAATGTACCACAGTTCTTCCACACTTTTGGGAGAAGAACAAGTCTCCACTTGTTATTAGGACTACGAACTTAAAGTTACACTAAATCAGTGTAAACTTTGAATATGTCTTCCATACTCTAGTTAAGACCATTCAGTTTCACCACTACCTTGAATTTCTGTGATGTTTTTTTCAGTACTAACATCCCTGTAACAAATGTAATTAAAAAAAAATAATTCTAGGGAGCCAAAACATGTAATGTGATAACTCATTCTGAAGTCTCTACTAAAAATGAAATGTTCTGCCTCACTTTGACCTGCCTGGCTTTGCAGTGTGAACTCCTGAGTGGCAAGTGTTTACATTCACGTGAACTGTCACTGACAGCTACCTTGGACTGCTGTACTGCACTTCAGTGATTCAAATACACAGAAATGCAGTAAAACAGTTCAATTCACGGCCTGTGGAAAGCAATACCGTAACACACAGCTTTCCACAGACTCAAACCTCGACAACTGGGTTTTTTCAGGAGACACAGCAAAGTGCAGTATGCACCTTACAGAAATTGAGGGTATTGTCGGTAGCTCAAGGGTTTGATGGCTTCTGAACATGCCTAGCAGCTAGCAACTGCAGAAATTAAGCCTCACTCGAAACCCCCAAGTTGGTCAGGGTCTAAATGCGTGCCCTGCTCAGGTTACAGCCCATAGCAGCAGTTTTGGGGAGAATAAAGGACTTTGGGGAGGGGGTGGGGGGGTGGAAGAACAAGACTCCTTTTGTTTTTAGAAGAAAAACATTCACCTCTCCTGGGTCTCCACTGCACCGTAGGTGACCCGGGCTCCCTCTCCCGCCCCTGACACCCTCCCCGACTCTCAGGCCCGAGCCCCGCACGGGTCGCACTAGGCCGCTCCTGCTCGCCCCGGCTCCGTAGGCCTCGGCCGAGCACCGGGGCCCCGTTCTCTGCGCCAGGGCCGCCGCCGCCTGCCCGGCCCGGGCCGCTGGCCCAGAGCGCCGCCAGGGGCCGGACCGGGACG
>VWPU01006710.1:0-17402 GCA_013398955.1 Callaeas wilsoni
TTTTCATCTTTTTTCTCTTCCTTTTTCATCTTTTTATTGCTTTTTCTTTTTCATCTTTTTTCTCTTTTCTCTTTTCTTATTTGTCTTGTTTTTCTCTTTTTTCCTTTTTCTCTCTTTTTTTCTCTTTTTCATTTTTCTTTTCTCTTTTTTCTCTTTTCTTCTCTTATTTCTTTTTTCCCATTTTTTCTCTTTCTATTTTTCATTTTTCTTTTTTTCATCTTTTATCTTTTTCCTTTTTTCTTTTCTCTTTTTTCTCTTTTTGCTCTTTTTTCTCTTTTCTTTTCTTAGTTCTTTTTTCCTCTTTTCTTTTCTCTTTCTCTTTTTTGTTTTTCTTTTTTCTTTTTTCTTTTTTCTTTTTTCTTTTTTCTTTTTTCTTTTTTCTTTTTTCTTTTTTCTTTTTTCTTTTTTCTTTTTTCTTTTTTCTTTTTTCTTTTTTCTTTTTTCTTTTTTCTTTTTTCTTTTTTCTTTTTTCTTTTTTCTTTTTTCTTTTTTCTTTTTTCTTTTTTCTTTTTTCTTTTTTCTTTTTTCTTTTTTCTTTTTTCTTTTTTCTTTTTTCTTTTTTCTTTTTTCTTTTTTCTTTTTTCTTTTTTCTTTTTTCTTTTTTCTTTTTTCTTTTTTCTTTTTTTCCCTTTTTTCTTTCTTCTTTTTTTTCTTTTTTCCTTTTTTCTTTTCCCATTTTTCTTTTTTCTCTTTTCACTTCCCTTTTTTCTTTTTTCCTTTTTCTTTTTTCCCTTTTTCTTTTATTTTCCCTTTCTTTTTCTTTTCTTTATTTCTTCCCTTTTCTTTTTTCTTTTTTTAAAATTTTCTTTATTTTTCTTTTGTTTCTTTTCTCCTTTTTCCTTTTTTTAACTTGTTTGTTTGTTTGTTTTCCAAAAACAGTAGCAGCAACAGAAATCAAGCAAACAAATCCAAGAACCTCCTATGGAAAATGCTCCCGAGGCTCCTGACCACACACCCAAGTGAGGAGATCAGATTTCCCAAAGAACTTGCAGAACTCCCCATTTTTATCGGGAATGCTGCATCCATCAGAAATCACTCCTGGCTTTTTACAGGGCCTCAGACGAAGCTCTCTGAGAGCTTGGTCCTCTCCTTGGGACTGGAGATCTGTGCTTGGTTTTGGGTGGCCAATGTAGGAATTCCATCAACAGGAACAACGGAAGTGCTTCACCAAGCAACCCCAACCATGGAATCATGGACTCTTCGCTTGGAAAAGCCTTTAGGATCATCGGGTCCAACCATTCCCAGCACTGCCAAGGCCACCACTGGCCATGTCCCCAGGTGCCACATCCACACGGTCACAGGGATGTGACTCCGCCCCTGCCCTGGGCAGCTGTGCCAACCCTACAGCTGGGGCCAGAGAAGATGAACATTGTCACTGTCACTGTCACTGTCCCTGCACCGCAGCAAACACCAGTCCTGCCAACTGCAGAGTGCTGGGAGCCACTTTCCCACCTCCTCCTTGCTCACGAAGCGTTTGGAGCTCAGCCACAGCCCTGGAAGAGAGCCCAGATATTGATGTTCCTGGACCCTGGCTCATGGCAGCCAGTGTTTGGTTTTGCAAACAACTGCTGATTAAACAGAAATCCCCTGCCGGGCAAACAAAAAGAATCTTTTCTTCCCCATTTTTGCCCATCCATTTCTATGCCTGGGCTGGACCAGGAGTGTTTTGCCAGACCAACTCTCCTTGGCCAAGCCCAAGCTTTGGCTCACACCTGTGCTGATGTTCCCAGGGATTCTGAGCCTGAAGAAACTCAGAGATCGTTTTGGATGAGGGGAAAGTTAAACTAACACTCAGGTAAAATTCAAAATCATTTTCAGTGCTCTCCATCAGCCCTGCAGGGTTTGGTTTCTGTCCCTAAAACCACCCTTCACTGGTGACAGCCAGTCCGCAAACATCACCTTACACAGCCCTTCAAAGTGCCCTCAGTTTCCCCAAGATAAAAACGATGTGAGAACTCTGCAGCTGCAAAGTTGAGATACAAAGAAATGATGGTGGGGTAAACAGAGAATGAATAATTACAGCTTGAGCCAAAATAGCTCCAATTTGGCTCAATTTGGCCTCCAAGAGACCATCCTGTCCATCCCAACAAGGCTTTGTTATCCCCAGCTGGAGTCTCTGCCTTCCCCCAGGTTTGTGTTTGCATTGCTCGTGACCCTGCTGCTCTCAGCTCTGGTGGGACTCTGTAGTTCATGGCACTGTACATCCCATAATATTTATAAAAGGAATAAAGCAGACGATGTTTGGGAACAAAAATCATAAAAATAATGTAGTGTTTTGAAGACGGGGATGGCTGGAGGCTGGCAGCTCTTGGCCATGAGTTCATCCACACACAGTGTACTGTTAAAACGGTCTTCCACAGTTCTTAGAATCATGGAATATCCTGAATGGGAAGGGATCCACCAGGATCATCCTGGCCCTGCACAGACACCCCAACAATCCCACCCTGTGCATCCCTGGGAGCATTGTCCAGATGCTCCTGGAGCTCTGGCAGCCTTGGGAATGTGCCCATTCCCTGGACAGCCTGCTCAGTGCCCACCATCCTCTGGGAGGGTTCCTTTTCCAGCCATGCATTTAGGAATATATGTAATTTTTCCATCACAAATTATTTCTCAAAGCAATATTTCTTTTTCCCCCAAACTACACTGTTTTCCCAGCAGCACCAAACCCAGCAGCTCGGTGGCTCAAACCTGAAATGTTTGGGTGGGAGCATTTCTCACTTGCCTTTAGCCTCATTCTCCCACAGTGGGAGATCTCCTGCCTGGAATAAATCATGGAATCACAGAATGGTTTGGGTCGGAAGTGACCATAAAGTTCATGTAGTTCCAACCCCCCTGCCATGAGCAGGGACACCAAATCTGTAATAAGACTCCACCAACATTTTTCCTCTAAGATCCTAGAGGAAGGTGCTTATCAAGAAATTTATCCAGAAAAAAATGGAGCAATTCTTTTTAGGCAGCAGAGAGTGATCCATTGGAATCAATTTTTCTGTTTTTCCCAGTCTTTGTCTTCCCGAGTAAATATTTTCACTGAACTGAAAACTTGTAAGAATGCAGAGATAGAAATGTCTTCATCCGGCTGTAACTGCAACAGAATTCCATGGAATAAAAATAAAAAGGGGATTTCCAACTGTCTTTCACACTTCCATTAAAATTAGTTCTTATGGAGGGATCTTGGGACGACAGAAGAGATGCTGGATGATGTCAGTGATGCCATTCCTGGGTTTGCTCTGTCATTGCTGCTTGTCTCTGCTCAAGAGGCTGAAAAGTCATCCCATTTCCCTCGGACAAGTGACCCTCTGACCTGGACAGCAGTGCCTGTCAGTGGAAATATCCTTTAGCTGGATTGACTTTGGAGTCAGTGACCTGGAGGGGAAAGCCTCTGGTGTGCCCTTACTAATCGTGGTCAAGCCAAAGGAACTTGTAGGACATGGTTACAGGAAAAACAGAAAAGCACCTGCATGAGTATTTTGAGTCCCAAACATCAAGGAGCCACTAAACCCATGAAGAACAGCTCTGAAAATAACGTGTTTGGATGGAACTAAGTAAAGAGAAAAGAGCTTTATCCTGACTTATTCCTGATTCGCAGCAGCCTATAAAATCTGGAGGAGACTGATGGCAACGGCTTTATGAAATGTGGTGTCCTTGGAAGAAGAGAAAATTATTCCATTCGAGGGAGTGTCTTGGGCTGAACTCATTTTTTAGAGAGCTCAGTCGCCTACAGACACTGAACTGAGTAACCCAGAGCAGGCCCAAGGGCTTATCTAGAGAAAAGCTTCTCTTGAATGCTTGACTCTGAGTTTACAGGAGAATATTTCATATCCTCACTTCCTCACACTTGGATGGAAAACGGAAACAGAAGTGCTTTGCTGCATTTGATTCCAGAACCAGGAAGTTCAAAATCAGAATAAAAGTCAGATATTTAAGAGATGAAGAAAGGAGAAAAAAACTCCAAACTAGCTTGATGATGAGGTTTGGGGCACGCTTTGTTCTGTTCAAATCCATATTCCCGGCCCCAGTGGTTTGGCTGTGGGAACAGCTGGATCTCAAGAGTCTCCAAGAAATGGGATACAACCAAGGTAGCTCTTGAATGCTTAATTTTCTTTCCCCGGAACCAGGAGAATTCAGATGAATTCTCCTCTCTTAGGCTGGGATGAAACTGGAGGCCGTGCCCAGGTGAATATCTCAGTGGTGGAAAAGTCTCCTGCAATTTTCCCTCTGAAGTTTCCCTCATGTGGGTGAGCCCCAGGGGCCGGTGCAGGGTCACCCTTTTCCTTCTGCCTCCTTCACCCCATAAACCATCCAAAACAGGGCAAAAGGCACCCCCACCCACCTGAAACCCAAGTTTCAGGACAAAGAAAAGCAGCTGCCTCAAAGAGCAGGCCCAGGATGATGTCGCCCTTATTGAACTGCCTCGCCAGCGTTTTTTACGGCAGTTTAAAACACCATCAAGGCGTCATCAAACTGCCTTTCACTTCCAAACCCAAATGGCCATGGAATGGAGCCCAGAGTGAAATGCTAAATTGGATCCTATCAAACCAGCATCAGATCACACAGGCTAAGCGGGAATGAATGGCTCCTAACGACGGAGTTCATCATTATAAAGTAATGACAAAGGATACAGAACCACCGAGGTCTCCAACAGAGCAACCAACCCTTCACCCGCCCCTTCCACTCGCTCTAACACCTGCTGAATTTTTCCTATTTAGGGTGAAACTTTTCTTTTTTTTTTCCTGGGGTGTGTTTTTCTCCCTGTAACTGCCAAAGGGTTTCAGGGCTCATTCAGGATAAATTATTCAGCCTAAACGGAGATGCCATAAATCTTAAATGGCAAACAATAGATGATTCTCCCTTTAGACACACGGAGTCTGCAAAACTAATCTCCTGCTAAGCAATAGTGTGTCCCACTCCAGCTGCTGATGGCAAAATTTATGGGGGTAGCATTTGTTTCCTTGTGTGCATCTATATTTAGGTTGCCACAGGGCCTCCCCTTCCCACAACAATGTGTGAACTGGTCACCATGGGAAACAGCTCACCCAGTTTGGAAAAGACTCGATCATGCAAACTTCCAGCTATTTTGCCTGTTAAATAAGGACACTTCAAAGTGGAAGAAAGGATGGAGCAGCTTGTGTAAGTGAATTAGGATTAGCAGCCCCATGTGTTGTTTTGCTGAGATTTAAGCCTCTCACGTAGCGGGACTTGTGCTTCTCTCCTTGGAAAGCTTGGCATGAAATCCATACTGTTTAAAGCAATTTTATGCACCCTGAACCCAGCGGACCCAGCTGGAAGAAGGTGAAGCTTCAGACCCACCTGCAGCACTCAAATCCCTGCTCCATCACCCAGGCCAGCTCCTCCTTTTTCCTCCTCCAGAATTCAAAGCACAGACTTCAGTTTGCAGCATCTGGAGGGTGTTGCTGCTCCTTAAGGAGGAGAACCAGCTCCAAACACAGAAAATCCCCACCACAGCTTCGGTGCCAGGAACCAGTTGAAATAACACTGTGGGCTAGCACCAGCTCCGGCCACCGCGCGGGAACGGCTGCCAGCGGATCCTGGGGAAAGCACATTTCCCCTGGCTGGGTGAGGAGTTGGCCTTCTGTGTTTAAATCTTTCCTCACACCGCGCACCCACTCCTCCCCGCCATCTGCCAGGCGCGCCGTGCCCCGGGCCAAGTCTGGAGCCGGCTGCTTCTCCCGGCAAAACCTTCCCCAGCCCGGATCTGCCCGAGCGCTTCCGCGCTCTCCAACGGCTCCTCTCCACCCCGAGAGGAGCCAAGTTGGGAGCTCTGCTGCCATTCCCCCTACCCCCACATCAGCTGTAGCAGCACCGAGCAACTGCTTCGGCTTCTCTCTACCTTCCAGGGCCATCTGGACAACCTCAGACCTCGTGCTGAGGGGGATGGAGGAGGGCCAACAGCACCTTCGTGTTGTCAGCCGGGAAGGAAGTTACAGTCTGGAAGCAGGAGGTTTATGTACATACATGAAATGCTCACGGCTTCCTCGAGCTCCTTTATGTCTGCCGAGTCCTCTGGGGATGGCATGGACTCCTAATGGATGCTGCATTAGCTAATCCAGTGATTCAATTACTTCTAAATACTCTCTGGTGGCCGGGGCTGGCCTTCCTGCTCACTTACTGGAAATAGTTGCTCTTCCAGGGGGAGGGGAGCAGAGCTTCCATTATGAGAAGCATCCCCCTCCGTTTTCTTTGTGTTGTCCTTCCACAGGGAGTGCTCAGCTTCCAAGGGCAGGGATGGAGGCAGACAGACCCTAGATCCAGTGCCTCCCTTCCCACAGGACAGGCACAAACCCTTCCTGACTCCATGACTGATGGGTGACCTCAGCCCAGCAGAGCGATGCCCCAGTAGCCACCGGCTGCTGGGTGCTGGCCCGTACCCACCTGGCTCGAGTGAAGCCAGAGGTGCTGAGTCCTGGTGACACTTAAATCCCTGTCAGTCTAGGAACAGAATCCAGGTGGTGTCAGGGATTTCTTCACCCATTTGCTACGGCCATCCTTCAGCTGGACAGCCCTGTGTCCAGTGTTGGGTTCATGACAGACGTGGAGGGGCTGGAGCGTGTCCAGGGAAGGGAACGGAGCTGGGAAGGGGCTGGAGCCCCAGGAGAGGCTGAGGGAGCTGGGAAAGGGGCTCAGCCGGGAGAAAAGGGGGATCAGGGGGAACCTGGTGGCTCTGCACAACTCCCTGACAGGAGGGGGCAGCCGGGGGGGTCGGGCTCTGCTCCCAGGGAACAGGGACAGGAGGAGAGGGAACGGCCTCAGGCTGCATCAAGGGAAGTTTCTATTGGATACTGGGAAAAATTTCTTCCCTGAAAGGGTTGTCCAGCCCTGGCACAGCTGCCCAGGTCGTAGAATCGCCATCCCTGGAGGGATTTAAAGCCATGTGGATGTGGCATTTGGGGACATGGGTTAGTGGTGACCTTGGCAGTGCTGGGGAACAGTTGGATTTGATGATTTCCGAGGGTTTTCCCAACCTAAATGATTCCATGATTCCGTGATCCCTAAAGGGGATGGCAAAACTGTAGATACTGGGCTGGACAGACACCTGTCCAAGAAATCACTGCGCATTGTGCTGCCCAAATTCACATTGCAGCTTTAACGGGACATTTCTTCATTTCCTACACACTCTGCCTCTGGATGGATAAACCTGTGTGTCCTACAGCAAATCTTAGTGCTTTGGTGTATGGACAGAGATTTATAGGCCCGAGATCATCATTAGTCTTAGTTCTTGAAAGTACAGATGAAATGAAAGACAAATTTGTCACTCAGAGGAGTAAGAAGCTCATGCCAGAAAAGAGGAAGTTTGATCCTGCAATGTAGGGTGGCTGCAAATTGGGTGGATACACACCTGGAAAATAGTGTTCCCCTCTGGAAAGTGCTGAGCCAGACCATGGGAGGGGCTGCCATCAGTCTCAAGTGGCTTTTACATAATAAAACACTTCCTTAGAAAAACAATTTCTCAGAAACAGGCAGAAAAATGAGGACAAAATTGCACTGAATGGGAGTGCCAGGCACACTTCCCTTTGATTTGTCAGGGATGAGCCATCAAAGAAGATCCACTTTTGGCTTAACTTTAACATTAGGATTTCTATATTCACTTTTGACCAGGGAAGAGCTAAAGTATGTACAAAAGACATTGTCTGCATAGCCTTGAAAGGGAAAGATAAAATCTTACAACCTACTGCCAAAAACTTTATATGGCCAGAAACCACAAGGCAGACATTCTCACATTACTTCTTAGCCCTAAAGAACAGAAGAGATCAAATGGATGTATAAAATAATATATAAAAAATTAAAGTACATTAAAAATAAAAACATAAAATATTCAGAATATATTCAATACATTTGTCTGTATATACACCAATACTTCTCTTCAGAGCTGCTCCAGTATTTTCAGAAGACTCAAGCTCAGATTCAGGTTTTGAGGGAACGAAAGATGTCCTTTGTGTGAGGACAACACCCAGGCCCAGTTTGGAGGAAAGTTTGTTCCAAAGGATGTTTCCAGCAGATTGTTTGGATGAAGCCACCTTGGTTTTCAGGAGAACACAGGTATGTGGATACAATACTGAGAGGACAAGAGAAAATGGCCTCAAGTTGTGCCAGGAGAGGTTTAGATTGGAAATTAGGAAAGATTTCTTCACTGGAAGGGTGGTTAAGCCCTGGAACAGGTTGCCCAGGGAATCAGCATCCCTGGAAGGGTTCAAAAGACATTTGGCTCTGGCAGTGCCAATATGTCCACACGGATGTGCTTAAGAGCTGGTGCTGTTTAAGGATAGCAAACAAAGCACTGTAAAAAGCCCATGTTTAGTATCAACAAAACCATGATTCCTTCTCCATTATCTTCAGGGAAAACCCTTTGGAAAATGCTGCAGTCATAGGTGGGACACATAACATGGAGAGATGGAAAGGGAGCTATAAAGAGAAAACCTGCAGCACAGGACAGGCAGAAGAGACCATAAATTCAGGAGAAAAGAATCAGACAGACACAGCCTGAAATTCAGATATAATAGTACCTTTTCTTTGCATTGCAGAACTAATTTGGAGAAGAAATTATGGATGAGGAAGTATTGGGATTGGAGTCACCTTGGAAGGTGGAACGAAGTATGAAATAACTTTGCTCCTGTGACCCAGGAGGTGCAAAGTTCCTGCTGTTTTTTGCCTTGGTGTGTCTGGAGACAACCACGTGGTCATGGGGATCACTCAGCCCCAAGGACAGGCAGCCAAGGGGCAGACCCTATTTAACATCCCTAAAATCCTTCTCACCCCTTCAGGCCAAACCTCAGGCATTCAGGCAGAGTCAGAGTGCCACAGGAGGACCAAGGGCATTTCCAAGCCCTGCTCATGCACCTGGTTGGTGGCAATGATGGCGTTAACTCCGCTCCCATCCCCATGTGGAGCAGGCAGCCTGCCAGAGGCTCCAAGTCTGGGAAATCAGCAGGCACATCTCGGCTCCCTGGGAACAGATTGTTGTTACCTCGGCTCAGCTCCGGGTGAGCTGTCGTTAGCAGAGAGGATTCCATGGTCACGGCTGAGCGTCCCCGTGTCACAGCAGGGGACTGGGGACCTGCAAAGAGGAAATGACTTTGGATCTCCACCAAGTCTGGCAGTCCTTGCTCCACCAGCATTCCCTGTCCTGGTGTAACCTGCTGATCCGCGGGTGCTTCGTGTTCCTCCCCTGGCAACCCCCAGCCTTCCACTCTGCTCTCAGGGGCTGGAAGTTCCCCAAAGCAGCCCTGAATCCTTCCCTTCGTGCTGATCCCAATGCCAGGACCACCAGGCTTGTTAGTGCTGCTGGTGTGAGCTGCAGCAAAACCAGTTTAGCTGGGTTTCAGGGCACTGGCAGACACTGAAATCCTGCAGGGGGCTAGGGGGGGCAAGGTGGGCACCGCACCATCCCCTCTCCTGGCAGCCACCTCACCCAAGCCGTGGCTGTGCAGCTGAGCACCTCTGTCCTCCTAAGGAGAACCTCCCCAAGTCAATGGACAAGATCCACGAGGGAACTGCCTTCTCCAGCATTATTTCTGAGGCAGGACCATCAATTGAGCTTCGGGTAGTGGAGCCACACCATCAAACCCCCTTCTAAAACCTGCCAAATCAGAAAACACAGCTGTCAGGAGACCTGGGTAAATTCTGGAACACAATCCATTTAGGGGGGAAAAAAACCAGCAAATCCACAGCTCACCCTGTGCTGTTCCCTCGAGCTGGAGCTCAGACATAGAATTATGGGCCTGTTATTTGGGCTGGAGGAAAAATCCATCAGAAGTCATCGGCGTAGGACATGCAGTGCGCATTGGAGCAGCTTCAGCTCGGGCCAGCACAAGCCGGGGGGACTCCATCTGCTCCAGCCAGCTTTGTCACAGTGCCACGCTTGCATTTTATGTGTGCATCCTCGCTGCAGCTACCAGGATCTACACGGGAACCTCCTCTCCAGCCCCCTTTGCTCTCAGCGTGCAGCGAATTCAAAGCTGCGCTTCCGACAGCACGAGGAGTTAGAGCAGAATTGGCCGCAGCGTCACCAAATCAGCTGGAAAGTTTGCAGAGCTGCAGTGAGGCAGGAGGGCTCATTTTTCTCAGCTGATGAAAAGCCTGGAGAGCATTCTTATTAAATCCACTGAGGGGAAACCCCAGGATCGGTGGCAGAAGGGGACAAGGGGTTGTTATGGAGAAAAATCCTCCCTTAAACCACACAGAACTCTTTGAGAGAGCCCCAGCAGAGGCACGATGAATTATGAACAATTATCAACAACTCCTACAAATGAAATGGCCACAGCACTATAACAAATCAGCTCTGAAAAACACACATCAAACCCCACTGGGAGGTGGAATCCAGACTGCGTGACGCTAGGGCTTCATGGCAGCCCACACAGCAATCAAGGGACAAGTTCTTTCGCAGGCACTGAGCTGCTGCTTGCCCACCGAACCCAGAACAGACCCACCAGGGTTATATCCAGCAGCCAGACACCAAGCAGGTGCTCGTGAGAAGCATCTCCGTGATGTGCAGCTTTTAAACCCTGTCCTGTACCTTGAATTCTTACTCTGGACCTGCCCCAGTGCATATCCCTCGTTTACTGATCCAGCCTTCTGCTCCTTGGTGTCTGTCCCTGATCAGGAATTCAGCTGTGCCTGCTGCCTTCCCCTGACGTCGTGCCTGATGCCAACTTCTGCCCCTTCCCTGCTCCTTGATTCTGTTTCATGCTCTCTTCACTGTTTTTTTGCCTTCCATACAACTCTAACCATCCCCTGCTCATGCTTTGAGCAGCAACACTCACAATTTGGGGACCTTCAACACTGATGAGCTGGCTTAGCTCCCAATCATAGAATCATGGAATGGTTTGGATTGGATACGACCTTAATGATCATCTCATTCCAACCCCGTGCCATTGGCAGGGATCTCTACCACTATCCCAAGTTGCCCCAAGGCCCATCCAACCTGGCCTTGGGCACTTCCATGCATGGAGCAGCCACAGCTTCTCTGGGCAACCTGTTCCCACAAAAACCCATCTCTGAACATAGAGGATACCCAGGCGCCCTCTTTCCACTGCAGGATTTGCATCTGCAACCTTACTTTTACACGGAATGCAGGATTTGAAAGCAGTCTAGCACAAGAACGGGGGTTTTACCATCAAAGAAGCCAAAAGCAAGTTGGCCAAGTGCCTCTACCCATAGGAAGTCTCTGTGAGGGAATCCCTCGCCACCGTGGAGCGTTTCTGTGGCAGATGCTCAGTGGAGTTGATTAGAGAGAAATAATCTCTCACTCCCAGACCACCCCTGGCCCTCCCTCTCAATTCAGGTGGAGAAAGGGGCTGAAGAGAGAAATCTCTCTCCTTTTCAAGTGCTTCCTCCTCCATGCTACAAAGTGTTGTTCCCACCCTCCAGCGGCCTGTGCAAAGTGGGAACGTGCAGCGCATCAACCTTTCCCTGGGAAGCAGACTCCCAAGGAACAAGTCCTACTATTTTCTGCAAGTGAACTTTAAAGAGGAGGAAGCCTTTGTTTCTCAGCTCCTTTTAGGTGCTGATCAATACCGGAGCTTCAAACCCCCACAAACACGCCTTTCCCTGCAGTCAAACCAAGCCTGGAGGCTCCTTTTGCTCCTTCTGATGCTGGGCAGCCTTTCTTCCAGCCCTGCTTCCCCACCCCTCTGCCATCAGAGCTGGACCCAGGGCCAGCACATTCCGTATTCCAGCCGGCTCCACATCCACCGAGCCAATTAGTGAGAAGGGCCGGCTGCCACGGCAGTGGTGACCGATGCCACTTCCCGGGGTGGGCCAGCACAGAGGGTGACATCTCGGTGACACGGGGCAGCCCGTCTCAATCCCAGCTGCATGTCCAGCTCATCCATAATGCAGCTGGGCTGCTCATGGCTTTTCCCTGTTGCTTTCAATAGTGGATGAGCAGGAAAATCACTGATCATTAGCAACAACAGACAGAAGGATCCCAAGGGCAAACTTTATGTTGTATTCATAAAACCAATCCCTTTCTCAGGCAGTCTGTCTCCCTGTGGCAGGGCTGCTGCTCAGAGCATCTTGGAAAACACAGGTTTTATTTCAGCAGTGCCAAAAAATCAAGGCCACCTTATGCGAGGTGCAACATGGTTTAAGGAGATCATCTCTGCCCTGTAGAGTTTAAAATTCAAATAGGCAAGACAATGTGGGAAGGGAACAGGAGACTTAGGGAGGTGAGCTGGCGTTCCAAAATCGGATTGGAAATTAGTTCAGGGTGGGAACGCCCCTGTGGTGTCCAGCCAGAGGCAGAATCACAGCAGCGTGGTGGGACTGTCCTGTTAGTGACACATTTAAATATTCCAGGTGCTGGAGTGTTTATAATTTTCCTTGGAGTCTGTCCTGCACCCTGGCCATCAGGAATTGATATCTCCGATATTTAGCCTGAAGTGCTTCTCTCCCCAGTCATAATCCAGTTTACTGCCCAACATTATTTCTCTTCTTCTCGGGTTTTTACACACTTCAGAGATATTTATTGTTTTAGGATGTGCTCCTACCTGTCATCGCCTAGTGGAATTACACACCCAATCCCTGATCCTCTCACTGCTCATCCCTGAATAATTCTGGTCTGTCAAAGTAATTCAGGCTATAGTGTGCCAAATTACCAGTACTGGTAATTTGGAGGTAGCTGCACAAAAGAAAATGACTTTTATTTGAAGATCATTCCAGAAAATAGTGTTTTCCACCCTGAATATGTGCCACCACCATGTGCAGACACCTTGTAGGCATGTGACAGGATGGCACCAACACATCACACATTTTGCCCAAGCCTTGGCAAAGTCAGGTCAGTTTAAAGCGAGGCAGTGGCCTGACAACTTCCTCCCATCAAATAAGCTGGGAGCAGCAAGGTCTCTCTTTGGGATACAGCTGATCCCTCAGTCTGGATTTACAGGGTTTAAAGAAAAACCTCTGACCTCATTTGGGACTCATAAGCAGAAACCATAACACCGGTATCAGCCTGTCTTGGGGTGATTCGATGACAATATTGTATTCCCCACTGCCTGCTTGATCTCTAGAATGCAGTTTGTACCTTTAAACTGCAAAGGGAGAGAGAAGCCGGGGGGAATCTTCAGAACAGCTGGCTTGACCTTGCAGTTAGCCGTTTACATACTTTTCTTCTCTGGGCTGGCAGTTTCTGCCAGTTAGGAGAGGAGAGGAGAGGAGTTTTCCTCTCTAGCACTTCGGCTTTCAGCTGGAAAGGGATTGCAATCTGTCTCAGCAGCTTCTGTTCCTTTCGGCTCGCTTCTTCGTCCAGGACCAGATTATCATCTCCGGGACCAAACCGGCGCACAGCCCAACATCATCAATGGCTGGGGCCAAAATTATGTGTCATTGCTTGATAAAAATTCATGTTTGAAACCACCCTCCATGACTACAACATCCTGTGAGGACAAGACCATTCCTTTGGAAAGCAGGGTAAGATGTTTATAGCAGCATCATCTATAGAGATAATAGAGAAATCAAGAGATATATATATGCAGAAAGGAAGCAAAGCAGGCATGACTGTTCTGGCAACCTGGTTTTGTGGAAGGTGTCTCTGCCATGGCAGAGGAGTTGGAACAAGATGGTCTTTAAAGTCCTTTCAAATCCAAACCATCCTGTGATTCTATAATTTCATATTTTTTTTTAATCTTGGCTCATAGAAAGGTTGTTTGGGATCGTGTGTTTTGCAGAGCACAAAATCTCACAGGGACCTTTATTTGGGGCTGGTGCCCTGTAATGGTTTTTTTATTACTGATTCAGACATGGGAGATCATTTAATTTTCTGGGGATAATGAAATGAGGGCAGCGGTTGGGATTCAGGAAGACACAACCATTTTGCAGGCTGTTCTTCACAGAGAAGGTGAAGAGGCGCAGAATATGAAATTTAATGTGACCAAGTGTGAAGTGACTCACGGGTAAAAGCAGACTCAAGCAAAGTGCAGTTTAAATGATGCTGAAGGAGCAACACAAAGAAGTAAAATTCAGACTTCACCCACAAAATCAACATTGCACAGGGATGTAATATAATGTCTGGGGGGCAGGAGGTCAGCAGGAGAAGCAGGTGAGGGCAACAGCAGGCTCAGCTAATGACCACTAAGGTAGTTAGAAGGAGACTCATTTGCTTCCCTTTCTGATGCCAAGCCCCATCCTCAGCTGCTCCTTAAAGCTGTCAGGCAACTCAGGCTGCTCACACCCTGTTTCCTGATCTTTATTACTTTGCCAAAGTTTAATTGGCCCAGCTGATGCTTCCCAAGCTGGGTGTCTGCTCCAGGCTGGGGAGTTGGTTATTTGTGTTATTATTTGCCAGAGGATGTGGAAGCAGGGAGGAGGGGAGGAAGATCAGGTTTCAATACCAAATGAGTGCAACTCATTCCGAGTCAAAATGCATCGGACAAGCCAGGAAAAAGGATTGTTTCAGCTTTTTAGGGGAGCAGGGCCGACTCTTCCCTGCCTTGGAATAGGGATTTGGCATGAGAAAAGACAGATGGAGTCATTCTGATACCTGGGGAACAGATTTTTCCACTCCCTGGGGGTCGTGTATTTGCTAAGTTAAAAAACCTCCAAAAACTTCAGCTTTCCAATTATTTAAGAAAAGCTTGTTAGTACATGGTGGCCACATCCCCTGAGTCATGTGTGTGCACTGGCCATGCTCCTTCCCCTCATCCATCCAAGAAAGCAGCTGGATAAACCCTGGAAGATTTGCCTTGCTAGCCCACTCCAGCAATGGTCCCCTCTTATTTAGGACAAGAACCTGGAGCAAGACAATTTTTCTCCATAAACTCATCAGGGCCTCTTTTGGCTTTCCAGACCATGACTGAAGAATGGAATGGAATGGAATGGAATGGAATGGAATGGAATGGAATGGAATAGAATAGAATAGAATAGAATAGAATAGAATAGAATAGAATAGAATAGAATAGAATAGAATAGAATAGAATAGAATAGAATAGAATAGAATAGAATAGAATAGAATATTTCAGTTGGAAAGGCCCTACATGCACCATCCTGCCCGACTGCCTGACCAGTTCAGGGCTGTCCAAAAGTTCAAGCCTACTTTTAAGGGCATTCTCCAAAAGCCTCTTCAACACTGACAGGTCTGGGGCATCGACCCCCTCTCTAAGAAGCCTTTTCCAGTGAAGAAATGCTTTCCAATATCCAGTTTAAACCTCCCGTGGCAGTTTTGAACCATTCCCACATCTCCTATCAGTGGATTCCAGGGAGATCAGCACCTCCCTCTCTGCTTTCCACCCTCAGGAAAATGAAGAGAGCTCCTCAGCCTCCTTTTCTCCAAACTAGACAAACCCAAAGTCCCTGGACATCCATCACAGGACACTCCTTACAGCTCTCTCACCAGCAGGAGTAAAGAGCAGAGGAGGAATGAGAGAGAAGAACTTGACACAAGCAGATGTTGGCTGAGAGTCTCTGGACTGATGGGACAGATATTGATTGTCCAAACCATGACAAGGCATCATTTTGGGATGCATAGTTGGGCCTGGACCAAAACCTCTCTAAGAATCCTGCTCCCAGCCCAAATCCCGGCCCGTGTTTGTCAGCACTGACATAGCCTGGTGCTCCCATCCCACAATTTTTCCACTGTCAGGAGACAGAAATGAGACTTTTCTACTCTCACCTGCTGCTCAACACAGAGCACCCCATCACACTTAGCACAGCTCTGCAGGATGAATCTCAGAGACGAATCCTGGTGACAACCAACAGAGTAGGTAGGAAGGGGGAATTGATGGAAATTCAGCCTTTTTCCTTAAAAAGAAAAGGAGAAAAGCTAAGAAGAAGAAAGAAGTTATTTATAACCCTGAGCAAAAAGAACATTGGTGTTTTAAAACCAAAGCTAGGAAATGTCCAGATTGCCAGTGTGGATACTTGAATCCAACCCCTTTCATATATATTATTACAATTACATGGCTCAATGGGTTTTGTCTGCAGAGTTTGGCTCCCAGGACACAACTTTCTTACAGAGGCTGCCATCAGGTTTCTCCCTGTCATTCAGGGGGTGACCCCACCCTTTATTTCCATGGGATTATGAATTTCCTTTCAAAACACTCTCCTGAGATGAAGCTGGGGTGCGATCTTCACAGTAAATTCTAGATGATACACACATTAAAAACATACATCCATCAGAGCTGCTTGATTTGAGCTGCAAAAACTCATTTCTTTCCAAAGCTGGGGCTTTTTTAGAGCTTTCTTTGTTAGATCTCTAAGGTATCATTAATTTTTAGCTGCAATTTTAACTATTCAATATTTTTACAAAGTGGATTGCTTGGTTTCAATGAATGGTCAACAAAGAAGATTTTAGTCTAAATTACTTTCTGTGTGTGCGAGATGAAGGGACTTTTGTGGGAGAGCCAAGGCTGAAATAGGGCTGGTCAGAACCCAGAAATTCTCTTTTGAAGGAGGAGAAATGAAAAATCAAGTTTTAATTTTTAAAACGAATCATCAGGATTTAAATGTTTAAAATACATTAATGAATCCGAGATCATCTGCAAAGGATGAGAGGGCAAAAAGAAGTAGAGTCGTGGTCAGGTTGTATTTCTGGAATGATCTTAGGCCAAGATTTAATCCCTAATCTGAATCAAGCCACTGCTGCAGACCACAGCCTTCACAGCTCCTCTGCAGCAGAGTAGACAGATCCTGTTTAAAAAAATGAGATCTTTATGAGAGTTTTGTTCCCTTAATAAGTCAAGGAAACTGGAGATTTGGCAAACCCCAAAGTTTTAAGTGAAAACGCCATACAGTCAACAGAAAACACAGAATAAATTGGAGAATCCCAGGGTAACTTGGGCTGGAAGGGACCTCTGGTGGTCTCTGGTCCAGCTCCTCACTGAAAGCAAGGCAAACTCCAAAGTTAGACCAGCTCTGAATTTAGGTGAAGTTGCTCCAGGTCATCTCCTTGAGCTCTGGGTTTAGCAGAGAAACAATCCAGTGTCATGGTTTAATCCCAGCTGGAAACAGCTCCACGCATCCATGGGACGGGGACACAATGGGAAGGGTAACAGTGAGAAAACCCATGGGTTGGGATAAAGACGTTTTGACAGGGAGAGCAAAAGCCTCTCCCGAACAAAACAAAACAAGGAATTGATTCCCCACTTCCCATCACAGCCATTCCCAGGACAGCAGGGCTCCATCACATGTAATCATGACTCGGGCACACAAACGCCATCACTCTGACCATCCCCACGTCCTTCCCCTCCTCCCAGCTTTATATACTGACCATATGGTCTGGAATGTCCCTTTGGTCACTGGGGTCAGCTGTCCTGGCTGTGACCCCTCCCCAGGCTCTTGGTCTGGAATGTCCCTTTGGTCTCTGGGGTCAGCTGTCCTGGCTGTGACCCCTCCCCAGGCTCTTGGTCTGGAATGTCCCTTTGGTCACTAGGGTCAGCTGTCCTGGCTGTGACCCC
>VWPU01006710.1:17469-38485 GCA_013398955.1 Callaeas wilsoni
ATGTCCCTTTGGGCACTAGGGTCAGCTGGCCTGGCTGTGGCCCCCTCCCCAGGCTCGTGGTCTGGAATGTCCCTTTGGTCCCTGGGGTCGGCTGTCCTGGCTGTGACCCCTCCCAAGCTCTTGTGCACCCTCAGCCTCCCCAGGGCTGGGTGGGGTGAGGAGCTCAAAAGGCCTCAACTCTGTGCAAGAGCTGCTGAGCAATAACCAAACATCCTTGTGTTAGCAAATCCAAAACAGCCTAAATCCAGCTACTATGAAGAAAATTTACTTTATGCCAGCCAAAACCAGCACATCCAGGGATTTCCCTTGGAAAAGCTCCTCAGCCATGGGCAGAATATTTGTGTCCAGGGGCTCTTCTGCCTCTGCTCAGGAGGTTCCTGGCTATAAATGTGTCCTGATTCACCATAGCAATTCACCAGATGCCTCATCCACATCCCACCTGTAAGGTATGGATCTGTCCATCCACTGACCTAAGCCAAAAATGCCCCAGCTTTGGGAAATGTCACCAAACCTGCCTTACTTGGCGAGTGGGATAACCACAAACCACGTTCCCTGCTCTCTCTGAAGAACTTCACAGCCCTCATCTAAAACACATTTAATTGCATTCATTGTATGTTCAATAAAATGTCACGCCAAAGAAACAAGTGCTGAGCGTGTCACCAGCCAGAGGTGTGACAAAGGTGATGTTCCAGGCCATAGGAGCATCTCATGGGGAGCAGCTTAGGTGACATCCTCCCGTCCCCTCCCTTCGTGCAATTAGAGCTCTTCTCCTAATGCCTGTCCCCACGTGGGCACAGGCCACCAGCATCCTGCCCTTTCCCAACTTCTGAGCACTCGTCTTTGTAGCCTTAATGTCCTTTTAATGCAGAATTTGGGATGTAATTATTTATTTACATGACTGTGCAGCCTGCAGGGGCTCGCTTACAAGGCTTGCGTGAGAAGACTGTGATTACTGGGGCTTTGCAGAAGATGATTAAAGCAGCGTGACTAAAGTGTTTCAAGTGATCTGTCCTGAAAAAGGGCAATGCATAAAGTGCCCTCTTCCTGCAGCTGCTGCCTGTGTTCAGAGACAGATTTGTTAACTGCAGTGACAAAAGGAAGCTTTTTTTTCCCCTATTCCTTCTCATCGCCTTGGCGTTAATCAAATACAGCCCGTGCTGGGTTTTACTCCTTCCAGTTGCCCGCTCAAATTGTTGACTCATTTCCAGGCAGCTCCACGCTCACCAGGCTCTTGACAGCAGCGAGGTGGGAGACGGGTCCCCAAAGGCATAATTTGAAGACAGGATATTTTACAGAGCTGTCAAGAAGTTCTTCATTTGGGCTGCCGAGCCTTTATTACTCGTGACGTGCTGTAAGACAGAGAGGACCCAACTCGCATTTCGCATTTCAGGATGAGTTTGCAAGAGTGAAAAAGAAAAAAAAAACCCACACCAGCAAGAGCCCTTCTCTTCAGCGTGGAGTTTATCTAAGCTGCCGCTTGCCAAGGGAGATAAACGTGGGCCCTCTCAATCTGATTATCACAGCCATTTCACAGGCTCGATACCATCGTTAATCCACGGGCCAGTATGAAATTAAACTGGCTGATCTGCTCGGATAGAGGCCAGGCTTGAACGGTTGAGGGATGAAAAGGAAGGGTGTAAAAGGGAAGGGCGGAGGAATTTCTTTTCATCCCTTGGTTTGTACAAAGCCAGGCTGAATATTCATGGTGGGTGGCAAAGTTTGGGAGAAACGGCAAGGGGGAAAAACACAGCGACAGGAAATCTTAACTTGGAGAAGTTCGGTCACAAATATTTTCCCTAAACATTTATAATGAAAATGTTGGGTGGTGCCTGCTTTTGGTACACAGATAGAATCTGCTATCTGCTCCAAAATCACGAAATAAGCTGAATTAGAAGGGACCCACGAGGGGCCTCAAGTTCAACTCCCAGCCCTGCAATGAGAAAGGAAGAAACTGAAGTGGAATTTAAGAGCATTTACTGGGATTTTAGAGCATTCTCCAGCTGGACAAAATGGGTAAGATGTACCTTGGAATTACAAAATCCCTCCTGAAGAGTAGTAGCAGCCTCCTACTCCACCTGTAAAGGTCAGGTTTCCATGAAAACTATGTGGTCTTGTGGGAAAAAATCATCAGCAAGGCCACGTGGCCTTATCGAGGAGAAAGTGCCCAGGAAGGGGAGAAAAGGATGAAGCTCCACCTGAACGTTTTTTGTATATTTAAATATGACACTCGCTAGGAGGGATCTCATGAAGGCGATCCAGAAGGCAAGACTCCTCCTTCTAAATAATCCCCACCTTAAGGTAGAACTCCCCAGTCCAAATACCAGATTTACTCCCCAAAACAGTTTCTCCTCAAACAGAGAATGAAAGGAGGGAATTCCGCCCCATGCAGCCAAAGTGTGATTTTTCTCAAAAGTGACAAACTCCACCGGTTTCAGTGGACTCGGTGATGTCACAGAGATCAGAGGTGGGGCTCGGTGACACGGAACAGGCCACCGATTGTCCCTGCCGCCGCAGGCTCGCTTTGGTCCTGTCAAACTTCCACCTCAGCAGCGCCGGTTCCACAAAAACAGAAGCAGCAGGAGCGTGTGGGAGAGGCTGGAAAGGCTTTCATGGGAGGAGAGGAGGGTTGGTCACCTCGCCTTTGAAGAGGCAGAGCTGCAGCCAGGAATTGGAGCCTTTAAAAATGGAGCCGTGCGAGGAGTTATAAATGGAGGGAGCTTTTAATCTCCAAGCGAGTTACAAATCGAAGGTGAACCTCATTAACTTGGACACTTTGTGTGTTAAAAAATGAGAAGCGCTTCACCTAATGAGGAGCTCTTAATAGATGTTGTTTTTTTGCTAAATTATCATATTAAACAGAAGATAATTAACAAGCATTTTCTTAATGTGGTGCTCTACTGATAAAATCTCATTGTCTATAAATCATCAAGACACTGAAAAAAAAAGGCAAAAATTGCTTTTTAATTATGCTGGGCATGATGGACAAAAAGTACAGGACAATTTTAATTGTTGGGGAACTAGGAGGGAAAGACAAGAATCTCTAACCTGCTGGGGCATGCACGAGGTCCCTTCAGGTAAATCAAACCCTTAGGGCTGGTTTTTAAAACACTTTACAGTACTTAGGGACACCGATATGTCATTATTGAAATGGCTTCCTCAGGGGTGCAGTGGCAGAAGTTTCAGAGCAAATGTCAGCTCCAAGTGATACTTTAGAGGAGATGGAGGTGTTTCCTCTAAGAAAAAAAATAATCCAGGAAAGGAAAGTGAGCCAAGATGAAGCCTTCAAGGTATTTTTTGAAAGTAGTGGGATATTTAATACCCACTTGCTGTCAGAAAGATGCAGCACAGTGATGATGCACTGGCTGAGCGTGGTCTGAGAGCAGAGAACTGCCAACACAGCCATGCCTGGACGGCTTGGAGAGCAAAACCTGGGGAGTTTCCACAGCACCAAGGCCTCACCACAGCCCCTTTCAGCTGTGGCCAGCACTGCTCGTTGTGCACCATGATGGATGATGTTGGAGGGCAGCCTCCAGCAAACCCAGTGCTGGAAAGACAGGCTGGAATTGGTGGCAGGCTCGTCCCATTCTACATGAAGGTTCTACAATGCCCCACATTTCATTTTGATTTCTACCAGTTTTTACTCCATATAGCCATCAAAATAATATCCAAGGGTTTTCTGTATTCATTCCAGTCCATGTCTCTCTATCTCTTGCTTAAGGATATAAGAAAATCAGTTGAACCCAAAGCTGACCTGCATTTTCCCAAGTCCCTCCTGCTCCTCCCAACCCAGGTGTGTATTTATCAGGACAGCATCTGCACAGGAGAACGGTTCTCATTTCTGGGTACATGAGCGCGATGGAGGCAGCCCTAAGTTCCTGGTACCCAACACCCTCTGCTTTGCTGGGACATTTATTTGACAAACCCTCCCTCCCAAGCACAGCTGACTTGTGATTCATTTCCACCCAGGTGCATTCTCCCAGCTCTTCCCTGTCATTCCCATGCTTCCTCACTGGGAATAATCCCTGGTTTGGTGCCTTTCAGCCTGGATCTGACCAGGACCTTGCTCTTCCTGCAGAACAACCACAGAGTCACTGGCAGCAATTCCTCAGATGTCCTGGTAGCTTTTCTAGAACTGCTGAATTAATTTCAGCCTGTCCTCATGGTTCTGCTACTTCACAGCTCTGCCTTTCATATCAACTTTGCCCCTTCTGTCTGCGGGGGAATTTGGGTGGATTTTGCAGGGAGGAGAGGGATTCCCTGCCTACATTCCCAGCTGCAAACTGTTCTGGCTCGGAGTGACATGACAGCAGCTTTTTTCTTGGTATCCAACCACTGTGACCACTTGCTGTTGGCCTGGGTCAAACCAGAGAGCTAAGAACAAAACCACAGAAATCAAGCACAGAAGCAAAGAGGAGAAAAGCAAAACAGAGAGAAAACCTCCAAGGCCAAACTCTTTCAGAGGCCTTGGAGTTTTTGGATCATTTCCAACTGATAATCCAAAGCTATCCAGAGGAGCCCAGCTGCCATTAGGAATACTCACGAATCTGTGGGCATGGAAAGACCTCAGAGCTTTTTGTTCTCATGGAAGGTCACTGACTGCTCCAACAAAAGAAGCCTTCTGATGGTCACTGTCAAAACTGTGATGGAAGTGTGTCCCACAGTCCTCAGCCCACCTGGCAAACATGCACGAACCTGTGCATCCAAGAATCCCAGAAAACTGGCTCAAATACATCACATGGCCACATCCTAAAAATATCTAAACTACTCTCACATTGTCAGAGAGGAGCATGATGAATGCCCCGATGTTCCAGCTACTTTCCATCCTTCTATATTTGATGCACGGAGAGGAGAGACAGGGTGCCAGTGCAGAAAACCCCAAAAAGCCTCTAACAGTTCATGCTGAGCTGCATCCTAAGAGGGAAATGCTGGAGGACCCACGGATGGATGGATGGATGGATGGATGGATGGATGGATGGATGGATGGATGGATGGACGGATGGGTGGACTGCTGAAGAAGATCTGGGGTCCTGAGGCTGGAGATGTGAGAAGCAAGAGGGTGGTTCCACCACAGGAATTCCACATGAGGAGTAGGCAGGGAATGGCTGGCAGGGAACGGCTCCTCTCTGTCTTCTCTCGTGCCCCAGCCCTGGGACCAGCACTGAGGGAGTGAGTGCTGCTCTGCCTCTTCCCAGCTCTCCTGGGAAAAGGAGAGGCAGAGCTGGAGAGACAGCGTGAGGTGAGACTGGACGAGAGCGGAAAATAAGGGTGGAAGGAGGAGAACAGAGCCCTCAGCATGACCCTGTGTTGGCAGGGCACCAGCTCCAAGCACAGCCCCTGTGTCTGTAACTGGCACTTTATTTTATATCCGGCAGCACAAGGACTTGTTAGAGATAACTCGAGACCACCAGAAGCCTTCATCCAGAGCTCACACAGCGGAAACTCTTCTGTTAACACTCCCTCCCTGACAGCTCCTCTCCTTTTCCTCCTTATCTCACCTCCAGGTTACGGCCAGCACTCGACTGGAATTACCCGGGGCTGCTGCTGCACCAGCTCTGACCTCTGCTGCAAAGGTTTTCGGGGCAGGGTGACCGACAGGGAGCCCTGGCTGAGCAGTGGGACCTGCACACCCTGGGTGCCTTCTCCCTCCAGCCAGAGTGGGGAGGGCAAGGTTGTCTGGGGCTGTTAGGGCGAATTTCCTCCACGATTTATGGGCAGGGAAAATCCGTTTCTCATTTAAAACCGCTTTCAGCGTTTGTGTGTCTGCGCGTATGTTATACATATATAATATAAACCTTTCTAAAAATCAAACCTAACGAAAAGGGGAGGCAGAGGCAGGTTTGCCAGGCTTGCAGCTGGGAATGTGCAGCAAGTTTTACAATTACCACGGCATTTCCAGGGCATTTGGCCACAAAAGCTCTGGATTGAATTGCTTAGCATCCCTCTCCGTCTCCCTGTGACTCCTCCGTGCATCACAAAGCTCGGGAGCAGCGTCTGAAGTTTCAAAAGGAGCGTTTTTGTGAATGAGATAATCAGTGCTGACTAATCAGCCACGTGTAATCCCTGCACCTCCAGAGCAGGGAACAAAGCCACGTCCAGATAATCCCCTTGGCTTTGCCTTGGAGCTGTCCGTGGGCCCCGTGGCAGGCCAGGAAGGAAGGATTATCCCGTCAAGAGCAGACACATGTCTGTGTTCCTACAACTGCGGCCTCCTCAGGCCAGATTCCAGGTGAGGAACTCCAGGAATGAGGCGCGTGGCCACCAGCCATGGGGCACATTTGGGTCCCTGTAATGATGCTACAGAGGTGACCCCGTTGACCAGCAACGGGAAAGCCCCAGAGCCCAGCAGATGGGACAATCTGGGTGACACACCTCGCCCACGAGATTATCATCTCCTCCAGCACCTGAGAACAGGCTTTAACCACAACTTTATATCCTTCTAGGAGGTGAAATCCCTTCCCAGCCCATAAAGGGTGCCAAGCTGCCACGCTGAGGGTTGCAGGACCTTGGGAAAAGGAAAGGTGGGGTTGCTGAGGGTGCAGCCTGGTGCTCAGAGTACCTGAGGGAGAGAGAGGAGCTGCTCTGGGGTCTGGGCTGCTCCTGCATTTCACCACAGAGCTCCTGGATCAAACAAACCCAAAGCGAAACCCAGGAGAAATCCCAGAATACCCGAAATCCCCTATGGATTGATGTGCTATGGAGGAAGTGCGTGTTGTGCAGGGAAAGGTGGGCAGGAGCACGGCCGTGCCTGCGTGTGAGAGTGCACAAATACGCACCCGTGGCTGGCACAGAGCACATTTCTGACCCCACATCTTCTGCAGGAGTCAATTTGCTGATAAAAACAGCCTCAGAGCTGCCTTGCTGAAACCAACAGGAATGGTGAACATCCGTCCTTGGGATTAAACTTGCTCCACACCTCGGTTTAAAACACAGAAAGCTTCACTCCCCTTTCTCCAAAATCCACTCCAGAAAAAAGCAGCTGTTCTGATTAAAGTCTTTGGAGAGCCCTGCTCCCTCCAGATAGCGGACTCTCCTGTGCTGACACATATCCACACCCACTTATTCCCGCTCTGAGCATCTCCAAAGAGAGCCATCACTCTCTCCAAAGCACTCTGCTGCAGGCAGTGGTGATAGGCAATGTAATAATACCTTTTATTGGGTCAATACATCAGCTGGAAAACAGCAGCCATCCCTTTCTGCACACGATGGCCAAAGAGCGATCTGTGTGAGTGGGCAGGCTGGGCTATTCCAGCTCTTGGTCTGGCCTGAAAGGCAGGAGGGGGTATTTTCCTCTTTTCCAACAGGTAGCAGGGTGTATTTACCTCTCTTTTTTGTCTCTTGGTGCTTTACTGCACTTCCCGTTCTCTGAGCAGCCTCAATAAAACATCTTTCTGAAGGGTTCTCTGCTGTGCAGTAAATACCCTCCTTCACCTGCCAGGTTTGATAGGGACCAATCAATCAGAGGAAGTCCCTGGGGATGCCAGGGTGCATCATTCAAGGTTAGGGACCAGACAGGCAGGTGACAGCAGAAGGATTGCAGTTCTTCTGCTAGGAATTAACCCTCCCACCCATCCTCCTGCTTGCCAGATATTAAAAAAAAAAAAGGTGATGGAGAATCCTCCAAAGACGGGAAAGTTTCGTGTCCCATCCTCAGCAGGGTTTCCTTAACAGCCTGCAGGGAAACAGGCATCTGGGAATCAGCCATCTGGGTGGCTTGGACTGGTCACAGCAGGGTGACTTGGGCTCTCCTGCCAGGGGACACCAAGATCTCACCATGGATTGGGGGGCACCACACATGCAAGGACTTGGGAACCTTCCCGTGGCGAGGTGGGTCAGGACCAGGGTGGGACAATCTCCGTGGGCAAGGACTGATGGTGGCTTTGTGCTGCCAACACGACATGAAATGCCCTTTCCAGCCTGTAAATCCAGGCTGGCTCCAGTTTGGTGGGTGCAGGAGTCGGTGTCAGAGCAGGTGACAAGGAATCTGTCCCCATGGAAAGAGTTTCCTGACAAAGCCTTAACAACGAGGTTTTCCTGCTGCCCGTGCTTCCTAGCTTTGCAAGCACCTCTGATATTAACTCTTTGGTGCCTTCCAAAATGCAAAGATGAATCCAAAGGATGAATTTATTGCTCCATTATTAACACATTAAAATGTCAATATTGGCCTTGGGTGGCAGAAGGGAGAGTGGAAGCTCTTCCTGCGAGGAAGCTGCGACCCTAAGTAACAATGACCTTTTAATTGGTCCATTATAAGGTCAGAGCTTGGCCACCACACTGGGAGAGCTCCCTAAGCAGTTAATCCACTTAGCAGAGCCTGGATCTTTGGCGAGGGTGTAAGTGGTGTGGTTGTTGTCTGAGCTGCATTTGGGAGTCATTAAAGGGTTGCTTTGTGCAGGAAGAGTCTCATTTTAACAGCATCAGCTCCCGGCTCCAGCAGGAATTACCCTTCACTGAAGCTGCAGCTATAGATTTCAGCTTATAGTTTCAGTGGGTAATAAATGACAGCTCTCAGATCTCCTAGAAAAGGGCTTCTAACTGGAGTGGGGGAGCAGAAGATCCACCCAGGCTCGGAAGTGAATTAAACCCCAGCTCTCTGCAGACAGCCCCTCTCCAGCTGGACAGGGAATGAGAGGCTGGGTAACATTTGCAGGACGAGTTTCCTAAATTCCTAATTTCCTAATCTGGGATTTGCAAAAGGTTTGTCCTAAGGGGAAAGGTGTCACTGTTCAGTTACAGAAACCCCTGACCAGACAGCACCAGCCAAATTCTGTCCTCCGATAAATTCACAGCATGAGACAACGACTGAATCAGAAGGATTTGGGATTAGCGTGGGGGAGACTGCAGGAGGGACAGGAAGACAAGGTCCTGCCCCGCACAATGGGGATGATTATTGGAGGATAAGAACGGCCATTCATTAATTCATGTGTGTTTTAAGGCCTCTCAGTGGTTAAAAACACTGAAGAGATGCTACAGAGTCTGAGTGAAACCTCAAAGCCAACAAAGCGGGTTTGGCTCCCTTCCCCTGTCTGCTCTCCCTGCCTTTCACTCTGGTGGATCTACATTTGGGATGCTGCCCCTGTCACCTTCCAAAAATGATTATCCCAACTGCAGGGGACCCTCTAAATCCTTCCCTGGTCAGGGGGACAATCCTGAACGGCTCCTCCAAGACAAAGAGCCCCAGATACTGAGAAAAGGAGAGGATGGATGGAAGTTCTGGCCCAGCGAGGGCACTTAGACCACAGGGCTCACCACGAGGCTGCAACAGGACAAAGTCCTGCAGGCCCTCTCCTGAAAATGATGGAAATCATGGTGGGATCATCTGCAGGGAGGAAAGCTCAGGCTGTGAAGGTGCACGGCCACATTGCTCAGGTGGGGCAAGATGACACCAAGAATCAGGGTCAGAAGGGGGACCTGAGCCACCCATGGCTCCTCCTGGTGACCACAGCACCGGGCTGAGCTGCCCCATGGGCAGAGCTGCACCTTGCACAATCTCCACCCCTTCATCCCTCCACACTCCTCTCTCTCCAAGTTTCTTTTCCCAGATAATCACTGCTCTGCCTCGGCCTCCCACCCCCAGACCCATCTGTATCCGAGCCAGCTTTGACTCTCAGCCTCAGCCCAGATCAGAGCCTTGCAGACAGAAGCAGCTTTGTGCCCAAGCTCTGACCTTTGGCTCAGCTCCTGATCCCAGCAGATTGGATGTGTCCAGCTGTTTGTCTTGCTGGGAAGAAGGACAGGAGAGGGAGCTGAACGGAGCAGGGCTCTATTCTTGGCTCCGTCTCAGACTTCCTCCCTGACCCTTGGCCAAATGACCTCCTCTGTCTATTCCCAGGGGTCATTCCCTGCTGCAGTGGAAATCCACTGGAAGTGCTCATAGCAGGAAGAGGATCAAAGGGTAGAGGATAAATTTGGCTGGACTAGGGTTACACTTGAGCCTAAACCTCAATTCTGGACATTCCAGAATCTCAGATGGCCAAGGACTGCGAGGAAACAAGAGGAATTACGCAGCTTTCCTGCCACAACTTCTTCATCTCCCAGACCTTTTCCATCACCACATCCCAGCCGTCCCAGAACAGCTCCTCCTCCTCCTCCTGGCAGGATAAATCCAGACCCCACATCTGCCCCTTCCTCCTTATCTCTGGGGACGTTGGTGTCACTGACACCCCTCCACCTATTGCTCCTGCACACCTCAAACCTGGAAAAAGCCAAAATGTTGGCATTTCTCAAGTGTCAGACTCGGCCTCTGGGTCCACAGGCCACATTCTGGGAGAATTTGGGTCCTGCACCCAAAAGCTTGTGAGCAAAGCTGGATCACACCAAAGTGAGGAAAACAATGAGTTTAATTAGTGGGGGTGTGATGCTCACCATGCCAGAGTCCCTGTGGGTCCCAGAGTCAAAGAGCAGAAATGCGGGTGGGGCATCTCCATCCTCAGGAGGCCCCGCAAGGATGGGAGGGATCTAGGAACAGATCTCCCCGGAGAAGTCGTGGAGTCTCCTTCCCTGGAGATATTTAAAAGCTGCCTGGACACAATCCTGAGTAGCTGCTGGAGCAGGGGGGGTTAGACTGGGTGACCTCACGTGGTCCCTCCCAACATTCCCCATTCTGTGATTATGGGATATCCATCCAAATCCTAATGAAAAAACTGGGAGAACGTATTAATTGTGCTCTGCACGGGAAGAAGGTCACATTTCCTACATCCAGGCTTCAGTCAGACAACCCCAGGCAACCCATGGATCCTGTCAGTCTGTCCTGGCACGACAGAGCCCCTCTTGGGTATTGCCACGAGGGTGGGAAGACCCAACAGAGCACTTCAATGTCCTTATTGCCTTCCATCCTCAAGAGATCAGCTCCACCGTCATGCCCATGTCCATTTGTCCGTTTCGATGCTCACCCACGACTGCATTTCAGACATTCCATGGCAGGAAAAACAAAGGAGGACAAAGCTGAGCGTCCCGGGGGAATGCACTGAACTCCAGGCAAGGGTCTGACTCCACCCCCAAGCCCACAAAGGTCAAACCCCAAAATTCTTAGAACTCATTTAAAGTCCAGATACAAGATTAATTTGACTGACAAAGGACTAATTGGTTTCAGGACTAATTAAGTACATATACTTGTCTTTGCTTAATCAGGGAAATTTCCAGTGGCATTAAAATGTCCAAGAATACAAATCCCAGGAGATTTAAAGCAAATAGTTAAAATCAACTTAGATCCAATTATCATATAAATCACTAATGACCTGGGTAAATTGGAAGCTCTTTGGCTCAGCCTCTAGGGAAGAATAAACCTGATAAAAATGAACATGGTACCTGGATTAATGCACAGGCTCGGGGGAATTCATGGCAAATATTCCAGGAGGACTTTTTCACCGACATTGTTATTCATTGCAAAATGCCAATATTTCTAAACAAACAGTTTCCACAGGAAGGTTTGGATGAAACTTCCAGCAGGAACTTTGTGTTCAGCATCCAAAGCTAAAATCACTCAAGAATTGCCATCTATCCATTGTTGGGTATATTCCTGATGGATACTTCTCCTGCAGGGCAATTAGTAATTTCCATCTTGTCTTCCCACCCTCTGCTTTTCATCTTGCTCATGGTCACAGTCTGATATGCCAATTATTTAAAAAAAAAAAAAAAAAGTAAAAAGCAAGAAGGTGATTAAAGATTTTGAGATTGGGTTTGGATTATTTTTTCATCCACACTCATTTTTAGGTGCAGGTACAGAAGATCCAATCTCCATGAACCACCTAAGCTGGCTCATCTTGATCTGTTTATTTTGTTTATTCCAACCTTATTCTCCATTCCTGGGAATCTCAGGCTTGGAAAAAGCGGTACATGAAGGAAAAAAATGAATAAAAAAAGATTAAATATGTGAATAATCTATGAAATACAGTTTTTATACATCCACTGATCACAAACCCCAGGGTTTGCCAAGTTGCAATGCACTTTAGGAAGTGCTGCCAATAACTGACATTCAAATCCTGCCTATCCCGACTCCAGAGTTCAGCCAGGAATTGCTCCCAGTCAGAAAATCCCTCCCATTCCAGAATGTTTGTTTTATTGGTGATTTCTTAATGCCCCACCAAGGAGTTAATCTGAGTGCAGAGAGGCACAAATGGGATAAAGAATTAACAGCAAATATCTCACCTACGGTGGGATAAAGCCATTAAAGGAACGTCCTTCAACCTTGGGCTGTGTCTTAGAGAAAGAACAACATTCAGGTGCACCACCCAGTCCCAAAATACACGAAATTAAAGCTGTGCTCCCTCCATAGAGCTGTATTTGGACATGATTTTGTCCTTGCCTCCTTATTCCAAGCTCTTGCTCCGGAATCAGAGCAGATTTTGCTGCTTCCATCCGACAGCGGTGAGAGGCACGTTAAAGAGGACGCACAATGGGAGTGCTGTGGGCTGCAAGAGGGGTCTGCTGTGGCAGAAAACCCTCCCAAAAGGCACACCAGCTCCAGCAGGCAGCCTGGGCTTTAAAGGATGGA
Organism: Callaeas wilsoni; assembly: GCA_013398955.1. Lineage (NCBI taxonomy): Eukaryota > Metazoa > Chordata > Aves > Passeriformes > Callaeidae > Callaeas > Callaeas wilsoni. The sequence continues at coordinate 29,960 of VWPU01006710.1, forward strand.
GTCCGAGCCACACTGGGCGATTTCTGGTTGACCAAAGCACCCTGATGAGACCCAGCTGAAAGAGATGAAAGCAAACCACGCTCTCCTTCCTTTCTCCCTCCTTCATCTTTGCCCTTCCCCCTCCATTGTGTTATTCTTGCCTTGCTCCGTGCCCAGGAACTCTCTGTGAGCTTAAAAAACTCAGGTACCCAGGAAAGAAATGAATATTTTTGTCATTTCCTGGTGCAGAGCACGCCGGTGCTTGAGGTGCATGTGGATACTTTGTGTTTGCTTTTAAAGAAAAAAAAGGCTTCAGAAACAGGCAAAGTAGAAAACAAAAGAAATCCAAATTCCTCCTCGCTCAGCCTCTTCCTCCTTAGGGATCTCCAAGAACTCTCAAAGGTGCACTAAGTCCAGCAGCTCATGGCTGTTCCTTTTCTCCCGTGCCATCAGGAGCATTATTAAGGGTCAGAGGATAAAATAGCTGACAGAAATTTAAGCCTGTGGCTAAAGAAAGCTCTGACGGAGCCACTCTCTCAACCCCTTGTTGCTGAAAATGCCCAGCAGCACCAAAGTGCCCCAGGTGTAGGGATGCAGCAGATTTGGGATGGATTTACAGGTGGGAGACGAGGAGGAGAAGGAGAGGCTGAGCTGCAGGGCAGAGATGGAAATAAACTGTCTGCTGCTGTGGTTTTGCTGCTTTTCCCATCCTTCCTGGGTTAAAGGAAATTCAGGGAAAATTTCAGGATGTCAGGTCCCCACAGAGCCAAAGGCAAAGCAAGGCCTGCTCTAAGACATGAGAGGTGATGAAGCAGGGCTGGAAAGGTGGAAGTCCAAAGGTTATTATTATAAAGGGTGTAGAAGCATGGCTCACTGAGCAAGGACATGCAGAGTGAAGCTACGTGCACAACCCAGCTTTCAGGAATTGTTGAGCAGTTCCTCAGAGAAAACAGCTACTGGGAGCAGTTTCTCATTGGAATGAGCTCAACCCAGGCCTCAGCAACCCTGATTATCCTTAATAAGCAAGAAAGAAGAAACAAAGTCGCTGGTAGGAAAGTAACAAGATGGGAAGACAGGATGGGAAAACAGGAGCATGGAACCACAAGAAAAGAATTAAGACAAAGCATGATCGTTTAGCTATAGCCAATCCTCATTAACTATTATACATGTGATAACAGCTATTATCCAATCATAAGTTGCTAAGTGGCTCGTGAACAAGCTGATTAATATATACAACCAGGCCTATAATAATCAATAAATGGAGTTCCACCAATAACTCTATGAGTACGTGTGGTTCATCCCGGAAGCTTTCCACAAGAGGGATCTCCCTCCAGCTGCTGAGAGGATGAATTTGGTCCCTGAATAAAAGACCTGATCCTACAGGTCCCTGTCGGGATCCCAAACATCTGGGGACAGACCCAACCAGGTCATCACCGAGGGCTGTGGAGCAACACCTGTGCCAATTTGGGCACAAATCCAGGAGGAAACAACCCCAAAGGGGCGTCTCACTCTTCCTCTCCTGCCTGCCAGGCAAGCAGGCCCCGGCAGCATCTCCCCCACGGGTTCGGGAAAATAATTTCTCAAATGAAAGTGAAAAAAACTATTCATTTAACAAACAGAGTCCCCTGCTGTCACAGGGCAAAAAAAGAGAAATATTGAAACCCCCTCTCCTGTCCCCTAAAAGAGGACTGTGGATTTTAGAGTTCTTTCTGTAGGTAAAACCTGCAGTCCTGAGCTGGGCCGGGCCGGGCCAGGCAGGGTCCGACGATCCCCCTTGGAGGGTCCCGCCGAGCAGGGCCGGAGATGGGAGCTGGTCTGGGATGAAAAGCAAGCCAAAAACAGTCCAAAAAGGAACAGAAGCCGCTGAGGCAGATCACAGTCCCTTCTCCACTGAAGAAACCAGAGAGCAAAAGTCCTCTAACCAACAAAAGTTGTCAGAATCGGGAGAGAAAAGAATGCAAAACATTCTAGATGCAAGGTCAAGCTGGCCGCTTTGAAGAGTTCTCTCGGCTTCTCTCTCCCCCCTTTGCAATTTAAAGGTTCACCAGAGATCAAGCAGGTGATGGGGAACACAGTATGGTCATAGAATCACCCCAAGACAACACCCCCAAGGGAAGTGAAGGAGCACCGACCCCTCCATCCGCAGGGCCCTCCTGGACCAGGCTGCGGCTGCTGCTGCTGCTGCTTCCAAAGTTTTGGAAAAAACCCACCAGGGCTGCAAAACCAGGCCTGAGAGGACAATTCCCACCTGGCCCTGGATGAGCTGTGGCCCTGATGCATGAGCTGGATCACTCTGGTGTCACCTCAGAGGAACTCCGCGCTTTTAAGTCGCTTCCCGCTTTTTATTCCACACCATCCCACAAGCGTTCAACCTCATTTTATATTCATTTATGGCCTCACTTGGTGGCTCTCTGCCCAACCCCACAGGCAGGCACCGTGTGCTGAGCTTGCCCACCCAGATATTCCTCACACTGGACAGTTCCAAGCTGGGCTAAGCCAGTCCACGGCCACTCAGTTTGGCCCTGGGCCTGAATTTCAGAGCTAAAAATATCTTTACATCTCTGCAAGCCGGCTGCACTCAGGCAGGGAGGGATATCCAAGTGGAAAACCACATCCTTCCTCACGTGACAAGTCACATTTGGCCTGGAGAAGTGGCTTTTCTCTGGGGAGTCAAGTCTTCATCTGTAGTCAGTTCATGAGATAAAAATAGGTCAGATCTTGTTCCCCCTCAGGGTTCTGGGTTGTTTTTTGGTTTTTTTTTTTTTTTTCTCTTTATGCTGGAAAAACCCTCCCTGATATCCCAGGGAGCTGAATCTGGGATTTCCCTGCACGTACTGCAGGATCAGCAACCACCTGCACACCCACCTGTGGCTACCAGCTCGGTTGTCCCCAGAGTTGTGTGTTTGGGGTGGAAAGGCTGGAATTTGCCCTGCTGGCTGCAATCCCCAGAATTTCCAGGGGAACATCCGCAGCCAGGGCAGCTCAGCACCAACTGGAGCACCCCCACAGTCAACGGGATGCTGAAATTCGCGGTCTCTGTGGAGTGTCAGTGTTGGCAAACACGGATTTGGCTGTTGCTAAGCTACGTGGAGCTGCTGGGTGAGCACAGGGAAGCCCAGACCCCGAATCCATGGGGTGAGGAAAGGGGGTTGTCTGTGCACAGGGAGCCAGGAGAAACGCCGTTCCCTGCACAGTCAAGGCTGCAAATGCAGCTGCTGGGATGAAATCCAGGCTAGCCCATAAAATCCAGGACAGCCCGGGGCTGGGTGGCATGGAAAGCACACAAGGATGCTTGAAGATGCGTCTCTTAAGCTCGTGGAGGCTTTAAAGAGCTTAGCCCCTCGCTGTAAAAATAAAATCAAATGCTGTTATGTAACTCCCAACCCCTTTAAAGCTTCCAGCGCATCCCTTGAAAGCATAAAAAAAAAAAAGAAAGGGAAGATTTTAATCTGGAAAACCCCTTAACCATCAAAGTAGTCCAAAAAAATCCTAACAAACAACAGCATTTCAAGCAAAGCAAATAAAACCCACACCCTGACCAGGGGGAAGCTTCGATACAGCCAAAGGGGGACCCTTCACCTCCCACCCTCACCGGGGTCTCCCCAGAGGTCAGAGTTCCCCAATGTCAGGGCAGACCCCTGGGGGTTCTGCCTGCAAGTTTCTTGCTGTGGGGGCTTTTTTGTTGACTTTTCCATTTTCCCCCACTGCTGTTTAATGAATAAAGCCTAATAAACCTCTCCAGGTGGTAGGAGGGAAAGAGACACCTCAAAATCACCATTATAGTGGGAGGATTGATTCTCCCCCCAGCGACTCGGCACCCCAGGTCACAAATCTGACTTTTTGTTTAGCTCTGACTGGTTATGGCCTTGCCAGGGTCCCCCAGTGTCACATCACCCACCCAAGGCAGAGAGCCCAGGGTGTTCCAGCTGCAGCCTGAGGTCTTCCAACATCCCAGCACCCCGTGGAATTGATTTTCCTGGGAATTGGTGGTGTTAATGCTACATAAATCCACACCATCTCTTGGCAGGTGGCTCTAAGTGCAGGGTTTGGACTGGCTGGTGACCAAGGGAGGGCTGTCACATTAGCCTGGCTGGGGAAGATTTACCTCAGTGTCTCCCAGCAGGGGATTTTTGGGGTTTTTATTCCTTGGAGAAAGTTTCCATGTTTACAGGGTTTTACAGCAAATGTTTCCTGTCTCCAGAGCAACACAGGGAGAGCCTGAGCGCTCCTCAGCGGGGGAAGGAGAAGCAGCTTCCCTGGGTAATTCAGCTCCTGGCTCTTCTGCCACAGCCACCAGCACTGGGACCAGTGGGTGCCTCTGTACAAACCCCTCTGGGCTGGATCCAGGGTGATCCTCTGGGTCTTTTCCAATCCAAACAATTCCATGATTCTGTGATCACCGGCCTGAGGTGAGGCTGAGTCTCCTGCTCCTGCCAGGCTGCTCTGGGAGAGGAAAAACCCAGCAGCCAATGAGCCCCAAGTGCTCCAGGTTCTCCCTCTCCAGCTTTTTAGAGAATGAATTAAAACCAAAAACCGGTCTCATGAGAGAAATCTGCTGTGTCCAGCAAAGACCAGGGAGCAGCAGGGAAGCTGAGGATGGGATTATTTGCCCAAAAAATTCCCTTAGAGGCACAAAGACAGATGCTCCCCCTGCTTTTGTCCCACGTTTGATGGAGACGGGGATAAACAGGGAGCACGATCTGCACACAGAGAACTGAAGAGGGAAGAGCTCAATCTCTCCGTGCCCAGGATGCACAGGCTCCATCCAGAGATGCACCGCATCCTCCACACCCTCCGGGGATCCCACCCACCCCTCTCCACGGGAGAAGAGCATTCCCAGCCCCTCGGATGGAGAGCCGAGCTCGGCACTCAGCGCAGCGAGCGCAGGGCTGGGTTTAATGTCCCGAATGCCATTTTTCTGTCCCTGTTTCACCAGCCTGGGCTGAAGCGTTCCCAGCAGCAGCTCCAGCCCCAGCACGGCCTGGCAGGGGCCCAGCCACAATTCCATGAAGGAGCAGCCGAGTGGGAATGAAGACGAAGCACTGGGAGGGTTTGATGGACGACAGGCAGAGCTGCTTCCCAGCCCAGCACCCAAACGAGGACACAGATCAATGCAAAGTGCTTGAGCTCCAGAAAGAGAGGGAAAATCAACGCATCCATCACACTCTCACCCACGTCCGCTCGAGTCCGAGCGCTGGCAGAGCTTTGGAGCCAGGGAGCAGCTGGATTAGTGCAGACTGGGATGGGCATTCAAAGGATGGGAGGTCCCTCTTCCTTCCCGACGAAGAAAATACTTCCCAGTCACCTTCAGTGTCATCACTGGGATGTGGGTTTTCAAGCAGGGGTTCAGAGATGCAGCGAGGTAGGAGTTCAGAGCGAGGAAGGAATTATTTATTAAATTTACAATACTGTTTATATATTTTAGTTTCATAAAGCAATTGAACAGTGTTCACACTTCTTTTAGGGTGATTGGTTAAAGTCTTAGACACTCACTTAGAAATGTTTTTTCCTAATATAATGTACACAAGGTCAGAAGATACCGGATATGAATGCTATTTACAAAAACCCTATTTAATGTTTACATAGCTTACACAGCAAAGGAAAAGTTCTCACAGAATGAATGCAAGAACAGAAAATTTCCCTGCTAACAGCATTTCAGCATCCACACTGGGATACACACGTTTTTCCTTAAAAGAAAGGATTTAGCCCCACTTTAAGGAAGGGACGCTGAGGGGATAAATCCTACCCCACTGGCTGAGCTTCGGAGAGGAAGAATAAATTTGAGTTAGGAAAGATACTGGGGAGGAATTCTTGGCTGGGAAGGTGGGGAGGCCCTGGCACAGGGTGCCCAGAGAAGCTGTGGCTGCCCCTGGATCCCTGGAAGTGTCCAGGACCAGGCTGGCAGGGCTTGGAGCGCCCTGGGATGTTGGAAGGTGTCCCTGTCCATGGCAAGGGGTGGAATGAGATGAATTTTAAGGTCTCTTCGAACCCAAACCATTCCAGGATTCTACACATGGAGCAGTAGAGGGATAAGAAGCCAGACCACAGCCACAGATCCCCACTGGTTTTTTAGCTCTGGAACACAGAAGAGGCTCCCAGGGACCTTCTGTCCCTCTCTGTGTGTCCCCATTTCCTGAAGGAGATGGAGTTCACTGCAGCCCACGTGTGACTGAAGGCACGGCCTCGAGTTCATTAAACTCTGTCAGGCATTGATTCTTTCCCTGTCAGTGATTAGCATCGTTTGGGGGGTCTTGGGCATACAAATGCAGCTTTAGCTGGATTCCAGAGAGCTTGGTTGACCAGTTTTATCTGACACTGGGCACTTTGGCAATCCCAAAGGGGGCAGTTGTCTTCTCTCCAGCCTGCATGTCTGAAACACCACGATGTTCTGCAGCCTGCTCCTCCTCCCAGGCTGAGCCGTCCTCTTCCTGCTGGAAATTCCAAACAACCCACCCTAAGAAACAACTGCTGCACCAGTTTAGCAAGATCATTAAGATCACGGCTACCAGGCTGCTCTAAGCATTTCAAAGAGCCTAAGAACAAGGAACAGATTTATAAAAATCAGATTTAATGAGGAGGTTCTTAATAGTAGGAGACATTTAGTGAGACTCTCCCACCTGGCAGAAGACATTTGACTCTGGCAGAGTCTCCTGCAGAGGTTCAGTCTGTCTGCACACCCTGGTGGCACTTCCAACCTGCTCCTACTTCGTCATGGCCGTGACCTGACTTTGCCCAGAAAAATGTAGAAGCGCACATTTGGATTTATCACAGAATCAGGGGATGGTTTGGATTGGAAGGGACTTTAAAGGCCATCCAGTTCCACCCTTGCCATGGGCAGGTGATGCCTTAGGATTTTAGCTTTTATATTTTCATATGTTTGTAATCCTGCAATTCTTTAGTGTGTAACTCTGAGCTCCATACAGAGTGTGAGCAACTGCTTTTCCTATTTTGGTCAGACACAACAATTCCTCTCCAGGCCTGAGAATCAAGGACACCTCCCTGTCTCAGGCCCCGAGAAATGGAAACAAAAGTGAGTTGGGGGGGAGCAAACTGAGAGAATGGGACTGCACTGCCTGAAGCTGGAATTGGACAATTAACCTCTGATATGCAAATGGACAGAACTTCTATCTGTCCCAAAAACGTGTGGCTGTGTCCATCCTGGGTGCAGTCTCTGTGAGACTCCTGCACTGCCCAAGGTGCACCCTGGGAAGGCCTTTCCATAAATCCCTGCCCTTTATCCTTAACTCTGTCCAGCCCCTGCTCCAGGGCAGCCTCTCCAAGGCATCACAGGGACACCTTCCACTGTCCCAGGCTGCTCCAAGCCCCATCCAGCCTGGCCTTGGACACTTCCAGAGATCCAGGGGCAGCCACAGCTTCTCTGGGCAACATGAGCCAGGGAAGAATTTCTTCCCAATATCCCATCCAACCCTGCTCCCTTTAACCAAATTTGGATTAATCTGGAGAGAAAAGTACCAGGATCAACCTCCAGCTCCCAGATCAGCTGGTGTGAATCCTGGACAGAAACACTAATCCACAGATCCACCGAAATCCTTAAGAATCAGTCTCCTGAGCATTCCCAGGGCTCACCAGGGTCACACAAAGAGACTGGGAGGACTTAATCAGAGTTAAACTCAGATTTAGAACCACAAACTCATTTCTAAACCTGCACCACTTTGGGGTCATTGCTCAAGCTCACAAGGCTGGAACAGGAGCCTCTCAAATGTCTGTGGGATCCAGCAAAAGGGAAAACTTGAAGCAGCCCTTTGGGTATTCTCGTGTTCCCTACAAGGATCAGGAGACACTTCATGGGGAGCACAGGCTCCCTGCTGCCCCTGTAATATCCCCGCTGCAGAGGGCATCAATCCCCCCCTTTTCCTAAAAACAGGATGCAATTCTTCTAGGCCTCTCCAACCCAGGGTGTGAGAGCAGGATTTTTTGAACCAATGTTGATGTGAAAACAGAAGGTTTGGAAAATGGACTCATCAAGGACACTGTAAACTCTTGGATTTAGGGAGCAGGTTTTGTGCCAGTCCATGTGGTGCCAGCCACAGAAGCGTGACCAGAGACGCTTCAATGATCCCAAATAATTCCCTTTTAATGGGCAAAATGAGAGTTGGTGCAGCGGCCAAACATCTGCCAGGAAGGGGTGAGGTGAAGTTCATCCTGCCCCAGGGTGGGAAAGGATCTTCTGGAGCTGTTTGGAAGCACATGGGGGATTCATCCAAAACATCCAAAACCTTTTCTGTGGCATCTCCTTCTGAAACCTCTCTCTCAGCAGCCTCCCAGGCCAAGGGGTCTCCTTCTCCCACAGAAAATGCACCCAGACCCCCAGAACTGCAAATGACAACAGCTCTGGATGCAAAGAAAAGGCGATTTTGTTATTTTACTGGACTGCTTGAAATTGCAGGAAGCTCTGAAATCTGTAGAGCAGGGCTGTGCTTCCATTCTCACACAGACATTCAGCCAGAGTCTCCCCACCGTGCCCAGGCTCGCCTCCTGATATTCCCTTTGTACCAACACAGGGCCAGTGCGGAAAACCAGTGCAGG